>NWUY0300002119.1:13873-30467 GCA_004151065.3 Larix sibirica | reverse complement strand
AAGGTTATTGAACTACAACTTCATAATAGATAAACCAGTGTAAGAGGAGATTGTGGTATGCATGTATAGTGCATTGTAACTCACAAGTTCCCAATGAACCTCGGGTTGACAATTAATATACAAACTTCTTACTTGCCTTGCTAAGAAATTAGAAGGTAAATTAAAACATTGTCATCTAGCAACCAAACTGAGTATCAAAATCCCTTCAATACTTCATTTATTTGGAAAAAATGGTCTGAATCCTAGCAAGATAACAGGGCTTAGTATTATTGAAGAAGGAGGGGACCCCTTCTCTTCCTAGGAAGGTGATATACCCAGGCTCGACAGACCCAGGAAAGGGGAGGGTAGTTGCAGGTGCAACACATCATTTACAATTTCAACATTCTTTCATGGTAACAACACTAAATAGATTAGATCTAGGGATGGTATCATCCCTAATTCCCTTTTACCCAAGGTTTTAGAGCTATATTTCACTAGCTATTTGAGATATCAAATTTATAGAAATTTTCGTTTTTGAAGAGATAATAGTTATCCCATAACCTTTCACACCTACAAGGATAACACTTGAAAACCGTACAAACACATGAGAATTCTAGTAGTTTTCCATATTATCTCATTAACAAACGTATCATAAATTTTAATGGAAGTCAATTTAACATACAAGAAAATATAACAAATATCCGTGCACTTTATCAACTCATTTCACTAGTTAAATTGTTGTATCCAACTTCTTCCCTTGCTAACCCTTAACTTATCAATCGGTTTCCAACCAACCTTACCTTGGAAAATAGTGTTTCTCTAGGACCCCCAACTTATGTGGAATCGCAATCAAATGATCAACAATAAAAACCATGCATGTGTACCAATAATGGGGTCACCATATACCAAGCATGTCAAACAAATACCTTATGACAAGGGGAAACAATAGTAATAATCTATGCAACAATTTCTAGGTCAACCCAACTATACAAATATTAGTTCATTTCAAACAGATGTCTTGTAAATTCAACAACATTTCAATATTGGCTTGATTTCTCCCCTAACTCAACAAGACTCCCCCTATATTTATAGGCTCATCCACCTTTAACACATCAATACATGCAAAATTTGGTATTTAAATAAATTTGTAATTGGGTGTTATTCAACCTCCTCAAGTGTCACACAAAGGTAATTTATTATTTATAATGATTTACAATCATATAATTCATCTTTTTTCTAAATATCAATATCTTTTAATTACACTTAAATGTGGGTAACTTTCGTAGCCAACTAATTCGCAACTTAGACTTATCCCTTTTGCATAGTTCGTTTGGCCTTGGAAGTTTAGTTGTTATGACTCGTGGGTCATGTCACCTACCATGGTGGAATTTCTCATAGTATAAACGTTACCTCAAATACTAGGAAGATGGGGTGGCCCTATCCACAACTTCCATTCCCACATATCCCATGCCCTATAATTGGGTAGGCATAGCCCCTCCACTAATTCCATAATATTTAAGCCATGGTATTTTTATTGCATTCAAAACCCATGTTGGTGAGATGGAAAGGCTCCACCCTATTCCCTACACATAGTTTTCATCCATGCATATCATTGTGATCAAATATGTTTGGATCCAAATAAATACTTGTATATAAATAAACAATACTAATTGTCCCATATGACTTACTATTTTACTCCATCTCGAAGTTCTCCAAACAAATCGAGCATTCCCTTATCTTAAGACTAGGTGTCAAACCTAAAACCATACTATTAGTATACAAACACATAATCCATGGAATAAATATAAAGAATATCAAATATGGTTAGTTCTTATCAACGAAACTAGGATTCAACAACCTTCCACATATCTAAACTTATTGGTGGCTTTAGACCTATTGATCTCGTCATCTCCCACTATGAGTATAATGATTTGATCAACCTACAACAAATGAACTCATACATGGATATGCTCATTATCAACATTACCACAAATCATGCTCAGAGAATTTAATATATAGATGCAGTCATAAGCATTCATCACAAATTTGTTATTCAACCATACACATCAAAACAAACTAGGTGTGTGTGTAAATACAACTAAAGGTTCAATACTTAACCATACATAAAACTGGTAAGACCAAAATAGGCTAAATATGATAATACCTCACCAGGATCATCCTCCTGATAAGATAGAAAACATAATCAAACATAAACGAGGCATTACACCCCTTACCCTTGATTTGGGTTGGTATGATTATTGTTTCTTTTGTTTCCCTTCTTCTTCTTACCCTTATTTGTTTTATAATGGATAGAGTTAAATAGGTGGATTTGTCTACGCAAACACTTTTTGGTCGGGTATCATAAGGGTGAACCAAATTAATCTTGGAGGGTGGAAAGTAATTAGGATGGGAGGAGTGGCCTTGGTGGGAGCTAGACTCCTATGAGGCACTATAACTAAATGGACATATGGGTTTGGTGGTGGTGGGAATACATAAGAAGTTTTAGTTTCTCGATAGGAAGTGCTTGGATCACTAGTTGGACCATGAGGTCCACCATATTATCTATTACCCCCCCCCCCAATATGAAGTGCTAGAATTGCGATAACGGTTTCCATAATGACTGGTTCTAAGGTATAATTACACGCTACCAAACTGAGCCATAGCATAAACTACTGACCTTATAATACCATCAATGAAATGCAACTCCCCAAAAAATAAGGAGGGTTCATTTGAAGAATTCTTAGGGGCATTAAGGAGTTGTATAGATACCATGATTAGGAATAAATAAGGACAATTTTTGGGGCTTTTACCATCACCCCTCCTTATCCTAAGGAAGGTTATATAGTGGCCACATCTTTGGTAATGGAAAAAATGAGATATTTCAAAAACCAACCCATTAGGAGTGTGTCATTTAGGGAAATTTTATACAGGCTTCTCGTATGTTTCCAATTGTGAATATTATCTATTATATGTGTGGAATTTAATTGGGTACATAGTAAATATCTAAACTCCAGTTTCATGCCATATAGTTAATTGAAAAAGGATCAAATAGATCTTGGATATAGACTCAAAGGTGGCACATGTACCAATGGTAAATTCAACATACCACTTAGAAACAATGGCCATTGGCCATTGTGGTTCATTGAAATATCCTAAGTTTCACATACTTATAGTTTGCTCGATTTTTTTTCTTCAAAATTGGGGGTTTCCCAACTTCGCTATGGCATATAAGGTCATGTGCCCTTGTCTTCCATTGGTCGCAGGGGCTTGGCTATCACGTGCCTACTACAACTAGGCTACACTTATTCACCTTAGGTATACCCATAACTTCACCTTAGACTATAAAACATGCAATGCAACTAATTCTTACTCAAACCAGTTCATTCAACATTGTAGAATGCATTCAACCACAGCCTTTAAAACATCCTAAAAATACTTATACTTAGCAAGATTCAACACTTAGCCAATGTCAACAACTAACCAATATAAAGCATTGTAGGAAATAGAACAACATTCATCCCAATAATAAATCCTAATACACATGCACATGTACAAGTGGCACCCAAGATGGATTTCTTAAACTTTATTCATGGGAAGAATGTTTACACTATACAACAAGGGACATGAGCCACCTACCTTCCACTCTTTTATAGAAATTACAATGAATCTAAGGAAAATTAGCCTTCTTCCAATCCCAAACATTCATTTACAAACTAACCCCTGAAGCTACCACAAGCCTGCTTCCTGTAGGTCCTATTGACCTCTTGGTTTTCCACCCAGCTAGTCCAAATTCGCCCCATTGTGCAAAACCCATAACATAGCACAATCACAAAGCTCACTTTGAACTTGTGTGACTCACTTCAAAAATATGCTTGAATTCCTTAGTCACTTTGAGGTATCCACTATATATATGAGACTTACCAAACTCTTGCAAGCCCATCCAAGCTTAAGTGGACCCAAGGTTACACATGTAGCTCAACTATGCCCACATGACTTGTTTTTCGATGTCCATCTCCAATGGTGTCATTCCCATTGTGCCACGTGATTGTGATCACAAGTTTGTCCAACACCCGAGTTCCCACAAGTGTTCGCGTCCATCACAAGTCTCTCTAGTACGTTCATCCATCGCATCGCACCTATCACAAGTGTTACCATCACATCCACACCCATTACAAGTGTGCCTAGAAGGTGTGCCCAAATGTTCCTATTTTAATTGCACCCAAAGGTGCTTAGTTCAAGTGTGCATGAAGTGCATTCGATAAGCTATACCTAAGTGCTTCCAACAAAGTGCCTCCAAGTGTTCCCAAGTGCACCCAAGAAGGTTCTCACACAAATGCATGAATCCAATGTCCATCCTTCTGACATGAATCCAAGTGCTCCTAGATTACATGCATTCAAGAAAGTGCACCCACTTAGTCTTCCCTATCCAATTGCACAAAATTGAGTTTGCCCAAGTCGCCTATAAGTTGATTCAGTTCTTATTTCCACTTTGTCTGTCATCCATAGTGCATGCCTATGGATGAGGTTGCCCACATCAACCTTCAATATCTTTCCAAGTTCCCTCCAAATTTCTCTTGTCCTATCCAACTAATGTGAGCTACCATTGTTTACAGTTTGCATTACCTTCATGCAAGGGCACCTGACATGTCTATGGTGTGCCTTATCGACGAGCCAAGGCACCTTAAAATTGAGTCATCTAGCCATCAACCTCATGTCGTGTCTTTCTAGTGTTAGCCAACAACCACCAAGGTGACTGTGCAACAGAGGTTTCCAAAGCCTCTCAAGGATATGTTATTAGAGGAACACCACAAGTTTAAAGTTATCACGTGATTGGCAAGGTCTTCTCTAGCTCAACCTTTGAATTTAGGGTTATCTAGTGGGAACTTGGTAGGAATGGTCAAACAAGTTTTATAATGCAAAGTAGGTTCATTGGTGAGACTCATCATGTTCAAGTTAGACATGAATGGGAAAATCCTCTATGTAGGAGGAGGAGGATGAGGACGAGGGAGAGGAAGACTTGAACTAGGAATGCTAGAAGAACATCCAAAGTTGCTAGATGATTCTCTTGAGAGAGAGATGGGATCCCTCTAATCAAATCAAGAAGGTGATGGATTAAAATAGAATGTTGAGTATTAAGGATTCATAATAATGTCAAAGGTCCCAAATATTTGGTTCTAACTATAATCAACTATGTGTTTAAAAGAAGTGTTATTGATAAATGTGTCTCTAAAACAATGTCACCAATGGTAAATAATGAAAGCAATGATGTGCTTTAAGTGGTGAACAATGTAGTTTCATGGTTGTTTCCAATGATGATAAGTGTGGTTATGATTATGTGGTTCTTAATGGTGAAATGAAAATGGAAAGCACACCCTTAAAACACACTATCAAATCTCAAAAAACACATAATATAGAAAAAAGCCCTTCCAAATGTGCCTCCACTTGGGGTGATGAAATTTGTTGGTGGTGTAATGCAATTGAAGTTGTGAATGAGATGGTTTATAGTGATTGTTTAAAAGATGTGCTATTGATAAACGTGTCTCTAGAATAATGTTTCCAATGGTAAATGATGAAAGCAATGTTGTGCTTTAAGTGGTGAACAATGAAGTTTCTAGGTTGTTTCCAATGATGATAAGTGTGGTTATGATTATGTGGTTCTTGATGATTAAAAAAATGGAAAGAACACCCCTAAGACACATTATCAAATCTAAAAAAACACAATATTGAAAAAGGGCCTTCCAAATATTCCGCCACTTGGTATGAATGAGATGATATATAGTGACCTACCCTTGTAATATCCACTAGCACTCACCCAAGTGGTAACCCTATAGTGGTCGACTAAGATGCATCTACACAATAAGTGGTCAAGGGGTATGAAATCAACAATTAATCATGTGTAGAGAACTATAGGGGAGTCCTACACATCCACAATCTATATGCAACACCCATCTTTCAATAAAAACCCTTAGATACACTCTCACTACTAAAAGATTTCTCTCCTCATTTAATAAACTTATAGTTTCAAGTTTGAATGATCTCAGAGCCTTTTTGGGACACCTACCTCTAAGATACCAATATAATCTAAATGAGGGTGTTGTTTAGAAATCAACTAACCCTATGTTTGTTGTACAACCTCTCTGAAACAATTGATGTTGGTGCAGGGTTCATAAGCTAGTAAGTTACAAAATCCGTTTGATTAATGGATCATATTAAGTGATTAATCTAAAGCCTTTTTCTTAGTTTGATCATGTTTGTGTGTGAGTTAGACCTAATATTGTTGTGTTGATGATCAACATCAGCATGATTACAGAGTGTCGTAACATAGTCTCAGAGGCAAACACCCTTAATGATGTCTTCATCTCATTTAGTCCCAACCACGGAGTCTAGTAAGATGTCCTCTTGCTTCCCATCGTCAATTTCGTCGTTTGTGCATCATTTGGTCCTAACGCCTCTCTTGGGAAGATTCATCGTATGTGTTGTCATGGTGAAATTATGTCTAGTTTTGAAATTTGGCGTTCCCCCTTATATGTATTGTCACACCATTATTTATGTGTCATTGCATCTATGGAAAAACAATTGCCATGCCCATATCACCAAAAGCATCCGTGTTTGACCCCTGCGTCAAACTTGGGAAATTACATCAATCCAGGGCGTGTGCGTCATGTTGATCGAATTTCGTCATATTTTTTGTCATAAGTCATTTGAGTTATATTCATGGGATCTTCACCTCCATTAAAGTTTCTCTTACACCTATAATCAAAAAGTTAAAAATTCCCCATCCTAACTCACTATGTAGCTCATATCTAAAGTTTTTTTAAAGATGTCCTTTCAATTATAGTCCTAACAATTAATGTTTTATCATTCTTACTTCCAATTTTCTTTCTTTAAAAATAAATAAATAAAGAGAACTACCTATTTTACAATCCTTACATATTTTATTTGCCCCCTAACCTCACTCATTATATTGCCCAAATAAAAAATTTATCTTCAAACTTCATATTGCCTTTTTAATCCTACGTCATTACCCAATAAAATTAAAAGGACCCGTTTCTATTTATTCCCTTAACCTTATTCCCTAAGTTGTCCCGAGCAAAAATTTCACCTCCTTCCTTTTGATTCTCATCAAAGGTTCCTTAAGGAGAAAAAAACTTGCATAGGAAACGAAAGGGCTCTCTTTCAAGGTGCCCCCACCCCCACTTTTTTAGCCTCGACTTCCATGCTCTTTAAGGTTAAAACTAAAAGTAAAATGGAAGAACGCCCATCACTTTTTAAGATCCTACGCATCATGATGGGTGGGACCATGTTACAAGTGATCAATGCCACCTCACCAACACCCAGGCTGCGCACGGTTGGCAAGGCAAGACATGGTTAACGTTACATGTGAAACCCTAGTCGTTGAGACAATTCATTCTTTGAATCTTTTGAAATGCAATATGGTGACCAAGCCCGCCAAGAAGCAACAAGAGCATTTTTGCGGTTCTTCTACCGCGAAACCCCAAGTGAAAAAAAAAGAATTTCGAGCCATGCAAACCAGGCCTGGAATTTCACATTCCATGTACTTGTCAAATTAAAATTGATGATGGTTTTGTGCTTGTCAAATTAAAATTGATGATGGTTTTGTGCTTTTTATGCTTGTGATTGTATGTTCGATGTGTCAATTTATTTTGTGTTGTTATAATCAAATTTTACTATTATAATTTTTTCATTTATGTAAGTTTTGATTATACAGTTTTCGGTTGGGTGGTATAGATGCCCTGCTCATTCTCATATTATTATGGCATTCTTGTACTTTAAGAAGTGCATTATTAAGCATGTTAAGGATGAAGATGAGGCAGGTATGAATTATTATTATTATTATTATTATTATTGAGAATTTGATGGAGATTATGATATGAGGTATTTTAACATTATTGTGGTGATTATGGCTAAATTAGTTTCTTGCTACTCTTGGTGGCTATTGAAATCATAACACTTGATTTTTTGTTTTCAAAACCCTCTTTTCTTTGCATTCCTCACCTAGCTTTGGCTTTCCTATCCCCGTGATCTAAGAGTTGAAGATTCCCTCTTAAGCACTCAAATCATAGTTGTCAAAGACTAAGAGAATGAGTGATTCATCTAGTCTCTCTAGATATAGTTGGTAGATGACATTGTCCCTCTCCATATAGTTGAAATAAGAATTAGTTTTGTTGGAGAAAAGTAAAAAAACTTACATGTACAAATAACAAAATTTGTTTGATCTCCATGTGAATATGAAACAGAGTCTCGAACCATTAAGTCATCTAAAATGGTTGATTAGATAAAGAATCTACATACCAAACATAACAACAAAACTCATGTTGTTGCCCAGGGCTTCATCACAATTGTCACTAGCAAGAGCTATAGTATGGAGTTACCATAATAATTACTCATCTATAAAAATTTGTGACAGGTTACTCAAATCATTGAACGTCAATTTGACGATTTAACAACTTTTTATGCATATCACATTTGACGTGCCAAATTTCTAAGCAGATGTCGAATACATCTTCATATGGAAAAAACATTCTACAAAACGTCAAATTCCAGGCTATGCAAACCCATACAACGACATGTTACTCCATGGCATCCTCTTCTAAATGGTGGTGCATTAGTTGGCAGTCGCATGCAATTTGCTGCAGTCAGACATAGATGATAGGAAATACAGGCACAATAACGATAATAGAGGGCATCTGCGCAAAGAATCTAGGTCACAACGCAACAATGTTCCGCAGATAGCAGGAGAATAATAAAAACGTAAGCGCGCATACAGAGAAGGCCCACAAATAACCGCGGGCATTATGACAGGGCAGGCACTTGCCTCTACCCCAATATAGCGCAGTCAAATAAAAACAAAACACCACACATAAACGTATAAAATTCAAAGTTTATTAGTACAATAAGCCAAAATCGTAAAAAAGTTAATGCACTATATTTGACGTATTCGTACAAAGAGTTAATGTACTCTGCATAACGTAACAATTAATTTTTTATAATTTTGATTTTTGCACTGAATTAACATGAAATTCTAATTCTTAACACTATAATTTAGATTTTATGTTCAAATAATGGAAAATATTACCATCTAAATTTTTCATCGATTTGTTTTCATTTCAAAGATTCACTCTTTATTTCTTTCATTTCAAAGGCTAACACTTCCTTTTTTTATTAGTTGTGGCTAATGTTTGTTTCTTTATTCTAATTCCATTCCATTTTATTAATTAGTGTTTTTTTTTTTTTTTTATATAAGTTTTTCTTTTATGATTAGCTTTTTCTTTTACTTAATGCACTTTAATATCTTTTTTTAAGTGCAAGTTCATTTTATTCTTGTACATATGTTTGCTACTAATCTTCGCAAGTAAAATCAATATGAGAGTACTAAACCCTTATGGCCAAGTGGTGGTAGCTCTAGATCAAGGGAAATAGTCCATCCCACTCCATCGATATCGCTCGATAGGCCCAATACATTGTCTCAAAACAAGTGGGTAATGGAGCGAGAAGACATGCCCAACCTCTCCACCTCCAACTCTAGGCGTCACCCTAACCCAAAACACAACCCAAGGCTCCCTTGATCCCCACACCAACACCAACACAAATGGGTGAAGTGATGGGACCTACTCAAAGGAATAAGAACATAGGATGCTACCATAGGTAAGCATCCCATGTCCCTCTATAGTGACCTTGGTCATTTGGGCTCACATCTTGACCAACAACATGTGTTCCCAAGAAACCCAAGCCCCTACCAGCTCCACCAAGAGAAGTTGACTCGCATAAATTTGGTGGGTCACAGTAACCCCCAACACCCTAATCAAAATGGTAGAAACCGCCCTCACAATCAAATATAACAAATAGATAAGAAGGACGGCCCCATCCTTCTTCCCTACAAGGTCACCTCCATAGTATTGCATGATCAGTCGATCCAATGTCCGTTGACCACCAAGAGAGGGTTGGGTCTCCTTCTAGATCCCGTGATCTAGAAAGAAAACACATCAAAAAGTAGATATACTGGCGCTCGAGATTCATCATTTCATTACCCACCATCAAACAAACCTACTGGTGATCCCGCATTGTGAGTAACTCCCTCAATAGGTTCTCACTTGTCCTCATCATATGGAAGAAAAAGAATTTCAACATCCCTACATCTCGTAGGCATTGTTGGACAAATAAATCATTCTCCACCTACCACAGCGACTGATTTTAGTGGCATTCATGTCACTCAATCTCTGTAGGCACTAGCACATACTTTGCAGCCACAAACAAATTAAAAGAGCGTGTTAGTCAACCATCATCAATCAAGAACTTAAAAAACCAAACAAAATTTTATTCGCTTGAATTTTTCACCATTAGTTGTGTGGTTATGTGCAATTATTGGCCAAGCAGCCACATAGTTTCTCTGCATGGGACATACATAACTTCGCCACATGATTGTGGGATTATTTGTAGAACAGTTGCACAACTAAACTGAGTAGGACATGCACGGTTTAGTCGCATGACCATACGAATGTATCACAATTAGTTGCATGTATGTCTCACGCAACACACACATGCATCTCCCACATGGTGCATGACCATCGAAGGAAAAGCCATGCGATTATGTAGGTTGTTCCTTTGAAAGTCATGCGATCAATTGAAAACCCTTCTAGGTCATTGTATGGTCTTTTGGGAACCAAAATAAAAAAATAAACAGGTGAAAATGGAGTACTCAGCACAAGGAATTACCTAAAACTCATAGAATCGAAAACCATCGGTCCATTCTCGTAGAAATAGAAAAATAGATTTAGGGCATTAAACTCGAACCAATGGAAATGATCTCAAAAAGCGGGCCCCACTCCTATTTATAAGCCAAAATGCCCAATTTAGGAGTTCCATAAATCCATTTAATGAAACGTCAGCATCATCACGATTAGGATCACGACTCACGAACTCTTTAGCATGGTGTCATTTTTTTCTACCCCTAGAACTTCATCTAACACTCATGTTTTAGCTATTTCTCAAAGTATGGTCAACTAATGTCAATATTGATTGCATCGTCATATGTATTGTCATGATAACTCTTATGCCTTGGTATCTTCCTCATGGGTGCAATATTTTAATCGAGACGTGACTTCTTCCCAATCCAAAAGTCCACGAGCCACCTCCATATTTATTTCATCTCAACTCTACATATAATATACGTATCCCCTCTAGTTACGTTGCACTTATCAATTCGTTGTCTGATATCCATAAGGTTCTCATCTCCAAGTAGAATGAATCATCACCTCCACTCAAACATTCCTTTACAAGGAAGTAGCATGATACCCCATGGGTGTGCGCACACTTACAACACCCCCACATTTTAACACCCATGTTTTTTCCCCACTCCGTTCAAGGAATCTGATAACTCACCATCTCACAAAGAAAATCACATTCATCTTTCTTGTTACATCTCGATGACCCCCTCTTTTTTTTCAAATTCCCCAACACAACTTAGGGTGATGATTCACATATGTCCTCTCATCCCCATCATGATTAGTAAACCATCTGAGTTCCTCTTTATTTCACCAACCCCCAAGAATACCAAAATGGGGCTCTACCCTCTATATACACCATCATCATTTGATCATCTTAGCAAGGAAACTCTACATAGTATTTATCCATTGGGTACTTATCTTCTCCTTTGTACAAACCATTCACATAATTTTTTATTTTGTAAAAATGTGATCCCCAATTCACTCAAAACTTGTGAACCACATCATACTAGATTATTCTTTTGGAATCACCGCCTAGTCACCCTTGATCAACGTACTTGTGTCCATTACTCACTGACACCTCAGTCTTGTTTTTGTCATCTAGATTCACTCTACCATCGTTTCCGTTCATTTGATGAAGATCACATTATGACCAATTTTCAATATGTTCATCCCCATTACACCTTGTGCTTTTGTTTGAAGAATGTTGTCATGCACCAGTCACCCAATTTACTTCGATCAAGGGAAGTCCAGTGCCCCATGCTTACCAACATGTCTTGTTAAAGGTTTTTCATTATCCCATTTGATTACAAAATGTTCTTGGTTCTCATAGTAAGAACACCATCTTATCATCAAATTTAACTCTCATCAATGTCAGCTCAATTGATCTTTAGAGTTACAACAATAATGATTGTACCTTAGTTTCCATTCTCATCAAAATAAGCATTAACCTAGGACTGAGCAAAGTCATCGGTGCTCTTTTCCTCAGTAGTCTCCCCTATGTTTGACACCAACTCATTTATCAAATCGGGGAGAGTTATATGTTCCAATAGTTGTAGTGTCCAGAGTTAAGATTGAAAACATTCGTCCTTCTAACATAAGCATGTTTCCCACTTGGCATCTTCATTATTATTCAGGTTCCCGACCTTGGTGGGTTGTTCACAATCATCAACAATTCCTCTCCTTTGATGAATTTGTCTCCTTTAGCATCATTAGCATCATTATAATACCAGACACATTCACTAATGTTAGCATCATTATAGTACGTCAGTAGGTTACAAAAAAGACCCCTCAGCCTCCTCTTTTTGTAATTTAGTTTGACAAAATTTGACAAGTATAGGGATGCTTGCCTCAATTGTATAAAACAATAATTTTATGTGTCACCTACTAGTTATTCGCTTCAATGGTCATCACCAACATTTCCCCTATGGGAAGTCATTTACTCTCAACAATTGCTATCTTACTATCATAGTTCCAAATATCAACATGAGGGAGATAAACAATTATGTATTTCAGTTATATAGGTCCTTCCCAACCTCACACATTAGGGGCATCTATTATTCCCTAAATCTCAATCACATGCAACATTTCGAGAATTATTGAAGAAAGACATCGTCAACATACAACATGCAACTCATTAGCATCATCCTCATCGAATTCAACATGAGAATTGAACCTTAGAATGGAAAAATGCTTACTTTAGTACAACCGCATGACTTTTATTAAAGAAACATGCATGGATCCGTGTGGGTGAAGAATCGAAAGTCATTCGGTCATACCAACTAGCGGACAATTAACTCTTCGTGGTGCATTCAAGGCTCACAACCACATTTTGGATCCAAAAATTCGAATTGGTCTATTCACATGCTTGGGAGCATTCAATATCCCCATACATGTACCTTAAAGACAACTTCATGAGGTGGAGCAATCACATGGAGAATTAGATGTTTGAAGTCCTCTATTTGTCCTATAAAAAGGAGCCATGAACATGCATTTCATAAGAGAAATCTATAGCAAGGTTATGCTACAAGTGTTAGTTTGAGAGATCATCTTTCACACTCCTTCTTATCATCATTTTGCATCACAAAGCTCCCTTGACTTTTTCCTCAAGAAGCAAGTGTTTCTCCTCATCATTCCAAGTTAGTTAGCAATCAATTTGAGAGAGTTCAAAGGATCCATCTCAAGGGGGAGTGTTGGATACTATTGGAGCTACATTAGACTTCTAGGTGACACCATTTTTATACAATATTTTCCATTGGACAATACTCTATGGTTGAATCTAATTCATTTCTCTTTGTTTATGTCATTTTAGCATTTCATAATCTCTTTATTTCACTATTATTTGTTGATTTTGGCTTTAGCTTGTTAGTGTTTGGTCTAATGATAATCACTCACAATGTTTCCTTGATTGCAACCTACAAAGGGAGGAAGAATTTCTCACCCTTGTGACATTTTTCCCAAAACAACATACTTCTTAATGTACCCGAATTCATAATATTCTACCATTCTTCACATACACTAAGGCTTCTCAAGCATTCAAAGTGCATTAAATGATACAATTCCTATTGTTTAAACAAAGTAACCCATATATGTTTATAATATTAGGAAACATACACTTTAACCAATGAATCTTTCCCATAATCTACTTGATGAACCTACATTTATCATTATGCAAAACTTGGAAACTTAAAAGAACACTCACACAACATGTTAAAAATTCATGGTCTTTACAAATTAACACATCCTTCTAAATGATAATTAAATGAATACAAACATTACTAAAAGAGAATTATCATGACTACCTCTTCTATTGACTTCTTATTGACATTCCTAAATAAGCATAAGGCCACTCATCCCTTTGAGTTAAGCCAACAAATATTTTTACTCTACCTTTGATTCATAAATTCAATCAAACACTTTGGCATACACACATTTATGCAAACACTTTATGCAACCATTTATAAAAAACACTTGGAATGCAAAGTAAGTACACAAAATCACGGGATAAGAAGAGAAAATCCAAGGACATCAAACCCTGGTTTGGGCAAAGAAATCCCATAAGGTGTTTATGTTCTTTTTGCGTAGATCATGGAATCAAGATAAACAAACATTTTTTTGACAAACAAAGTTATAAATATAACCACACATGAAGAGAAAAACGTAGATTTACTTCCTATTTATCACCACATTATATAAACCCATCTAAAACATTTTTCTACATGAATCTCTCTACTCACCATCGCAAGGAAAATGTTCCATTAAATCATAGTGAAAATCAACACTACTATTTGATCAAGTGTGAACAATTACCAAAGAAAAACCACCATTTCTCCTTAGAATGCACACAAGATCAATTATGTGATAGTTGTTAAGAAATCTATTCTTCAGCTAATATAAACAACTCCATTATCTAGGTTTTACCTTACTAAAATAACATTACATCCAAAATATGTTTTCAAAATTCAAAAAGATAATGACACATCAACTACAATCGCTATTAGCTACCTATACATTTAGTAGAAATTCAAAGTTACCAATCATAACACAACAATTTTACCAATTCTAAAATCCAGATTACAAGGTTACCCATTTCTTGATTAACAATCTACTTGTTAGTACCAAACCCTTGTTTTGAATGTCAACATTAAACTAAATAATAATCACAAATTACGCCTAACTAGAAGTGTAACACCAATAGTCCTAGAAGTATTTAAGCCACCATATCCTTGCCTTTTCCAACTCAAATTGTTGGTTTCAACCTAACCATATCCAGGGAAAACCATTTTCCCCGATACCCCTGAGCTATGTGGGTTCCTAATTAGGAGCATAACCATAAATTCACCAACAAAATATGCACTAGTAGAAGGTATGCTCCTAATAGAGCTACCATGTTTGCCAATGATTAGATATGTTAGTCAAGTCACTACAAATATGACAAGGGGATTAACATTAGACATTTCCTTTTTGATCTAGCTAAACATTTCATTTTACTTAACCCCTATTCCAATAGAATTAAGACAATGTTTCCTTGATCTTTAGGTCTCCCACTAAAAACCATGGAGGTATCATGTATTTATAGGCTTTGTGAGGTTTGACACCTTACCCCATGCAATTTTATTTATTTTATTATATTCCAATTATCTCCCCACCTGGCATCCTCCTCATAAATTTCCTTTTTATTTTATTTTTTTAAATGGTGAATAACCACCCCCCTTACGTGTCACTTGGAGATAACCCTTCAATATGTTTTTTGTAATTCATTAATTCTCATTTACCTATCTATATGATAATATTTCAAGTGTCCCCTTAAAAGTGGGTAATTTCTAGTTGAATAATTAATGTTACCATGGAGTTCACTTGTAGTTACTTAAACCAAGCTCAAAATCTAGAAGGATTAGCTATTGGGGAGTAAGGACTACCCATATCCACTACTGTGAACCTCTTGATCTTAAACATGGAATAAGTACTCATCCCTATATACCCACGGTGGAAGTATTCATAGTAGGTATGTTACCTTTACAACAACATAATGGTTATTCCACCACTTGATTATGTTGGGTTTGTTTACCTATTTAATTTCCTTATCCCCACATATTCTTTAAAGACAATTTGTACCTCTCTCTTGGGATTGAATAACCAAACAAAATAATCATGACTCATCCTCATAACTGAATGGATGGAAAAAAACACCATTACTCATCCTTACGACCGAGTGGGTAAACACCACTACTCATTCCCAAGACCAAGTGGTTGACGAGAAGCATTGATACTCATTCTTGATTATTGAGTGGGTATGCAGAGATGCCTTGACTCATTCCATGGAAAAAAAAATCCTCCTGAGTATGTCCCACACCCATGTTTTAGCATTTGGAAAGGCTTTGCCTTATCTCATTTATTGATCCAGGAACGACCCAAGGATCCAGTGACAATGTTCATTTTAATGAGAGTGTGAAAAATGTCAACATGCCTGTCATTTCTTCATTATTACATAATAATGTTGCAAAATCATAACTTAATGTTTAATTCATGATTAAAAGAATAACCAAGTTTAATGCAGCAATTATGACAATATTAAAATCAAAGCATGAAAAAGATGACAAACCAAGCTTGATAACGGAGTTCGTCCACAAAGGGACTATGTCTCCAGGTCCACTTCTCTAATGAGGACCGATCTTATTATGTGGTCAAAATGATAGATGCACCAAAAATACAATCTTCTGTCAGATACAATAAGGCCTCGGAAATGTTGCCAGAGAAGCTTTAGTAATTTTCTCCAAAAGCTCTCCTACACTACGAAGAATCAATAAGCTTCACACAACTTCCACCAAGAATTCCCACTAAGAATTCCCACCATGAATTCCCACCAAGAATTC
>NWUY0300002117.1:26049-38616 GCA_004151065.3 Larix sibirica | reverse complement strand
GTGAATCAAATAACTGCCCTTTCAAGGTGAACAAGAAATGTTTTAGACCTTCAAAGTTGTCCTGCTGGTGGTCTTTAATACCTTTAACTTCTTTATGCAATTCTTCAAGCTTGCCGACATGGATACGAACATTATTTTCCACATCTTCCAGTTTAGAATCCATCCGATTGAAATCAAGACCAATTTGTCTCCATTCATCTAGAGTAGATTTGGAGACTTCAAAGGCATTGCGGGCATTCTTCCTGATGCTCTCTTGCACCACCTTAATATCCCAGAGCTCTTTCAGGATATTGTCCATATTCATTCTTCTGATAACTGGGAGAGACCAGAGAGGAAGACACAAGCCTATTCTGAAATACAATGCATCACAAGTCAATGAATCATTACCAAACACAACCGTATGTAACACTGTCCTTCCTCCCATAAGATGTTCATGTGAACGATAGCCTCGAGGGAGTGACTTAACGCCACATGCTTCCATTTTCACACTACAAATACCACCATAAATGAGTGAAGGGACTTCCTGTAGGTGGGTTTTAAAGCCCGAACTCTCATGGAATCAACTTGTCCGAAGAACAAAAGGGAGACGATGCATGTTTGACTCCACGATGAGGGTAGAGAGAAGGTTCAAAAACAAGGGGACCATTTGATAGGGGGGGGGTCTTTATTCAAGAGAATGAAACTTTTTTTTATCTTAGCTCATTGGTTTGCCATGATATTAGCCTCCATATTATTGTTCCTTAAAACGTGAAAGAACTGGATCCTGGAGATATCACGGATGATTGAAACAATTCTTGTTTGAATTCTATTCAGATTCTTATAATGTCCTTTTTGGATGTTTATAATTTTATGAATAACAATCTTGGAGTCTCCAAAGACAGAATAATGTTCAATGTGCAAAGACACCATTATTTCTACCCCTTGAAGAAGGGCTGCCTATTGAGCTTGGTTATTAGTTCTCCTTCCTAATACCCATGCATACTGGAACAAATTATTCCTCCAGGGTCATAAACAACCCCTGCCACCCCTATTCATTGTCTATTTCAAACAAAAATAAATATAACAAATTTTCAGTTTTAATAAGCATTTCAACAACTTTCTTTTTCGAGAAAACTAATATCATAAGTAAAAAAAGAAGATTAAGAGTTCCCCCTCTTTGTCTGGTTCAATTCAAAGCTACACAACAATCATGTTTTTGTTTTCTCCTTGGTATATTTCTCTTTGAAATGTAGGTGCTCGATCTGCATAGTCTTCATCTAGGTTGGAATCCACATTACCTGCCCCACACAACACCAGGAAGGTATTCCTTCCTCTCGTGCTATTCAGTGTGTGCATAGAAGGATCACCTAAACCTTGTTCATCTTCTAGCTAAGACACTTCCTATTTGAATTCTATCCAAAGGTATTACAACCCAGGACGATCCCCATGCTTTGCTCAAAGGATTCTTAGCTAACAAGACCACCACAACTCCCACATCATCAATCACTTTTATTTTTTGTTATTATTGGTTTAATTATTTTTATTATTAGGTTTGTTTGTTAGACTGGAGCCTCCCTCCCCCTCTGGATTTTGTTAGTAGGTGAGAGTTTTGATTAATTTATTATTCTTTATTATTTTATTATAAAACTTCAACCTTTATGTAACACCAACTTGCAAAATATTCTACTTCTTTAGAGGAGACACATCCTTAATGCATGCACTCGACTATGCATAATTTTTAGTTAGAGGAGACACATCCTCAATGCAAGCAGCTAAGGAGAACTCATCCTCGACTTTGCATGGTATTCTTCTTCTTTAGCTTTGCTCCCTTTCTTCAAAATGTAAACACTCTTTTATTATATTCCTCTTCTTTAGCTTTGCTTGTGTACCTGCTGGATACATAATAACTAGAAACTTTCATCAATATCATGATGTAAATCACATACATTTATCATAATGTATTATCATAAAACTAAAAACATATTATTATTTAAAATCTACTTCTTGACATTGAAACACCAGGAACGCGTCCATTCCCTTGAGGTGTAATCAAAGTAGGAAACCATGTCACAAAAAAACATGAGGAATGCATCCACCCCTTTCTGATGTGTGCCATGTAGGCTGGAATCGCAGCTTATGTGTTTTTCAAAGCAAATTTTTTTTATGAATATTAATTCCTATAAAAATTATTTTTAGTATTAAATTTGAGGTTAGGGTAAAAATTACTCCCTTCCTCCCGTATTCAGGTTTCTATTGAACACCATGATGTACACATGGATTTTCTGAAATTTCGAGAGAGCTTCAATATTTCATTTTTTTTAATTCTCTACAAAAGAACTTTATATTGTACTCTCATTCCCCACATTAACACTTTTAACATTGTATGTTCATAAAAACCATTCATACCAAAACATATCAATAACAAAAGTTAACAAGTTCAATCAGTTAGCATTTTCACTAATTAATAAAATTCATCAAGCTATAATTAGTTAAGATCCACATTAGTTAACAATTTATATCAACCAACAATTCATCTCAGATAGCATCACATTCATAGCTATTACTTTCATAAATTAGCATAAGTATGGAATTATTAACAATTCATTTACAGCTCACACAAACACAGTGAACAAGAACCCAAGCATTCAGAACCAAAGCATATGAATGCAATTTTCAATGGAGAAATATTTTTAATTGAATTCAAGCACTTCATTTCTATTTCAGAATCTCTTGCACATTTAATATTGCATTCAAATATATCATTATGCAATTACACTAATTATCATTAAATAACAACATTCCAATATTGCATAAACATAAACCATTCTTGTATAGATGGGCTCAGCCATAGGCCCATCCAAAGAATTTAGGTAGTTGTCCAATAAGGCCTTCCTACATGAACTTAAAGACTACGAAATCAGGCAATGCTATAGTATCCATAATTAGCATATCCAAAACAATTTAGCTAGAGATACTATTAATATAGGGACACCACTTGAAATCAATAAATCACTTCGACAATTCATACTAATCCAGAAGGATTATTCTAACTGAGCATAATAATATGAAAATAATTCTTTAATAATAAATTTAAAGTTCAAGCAGTGCATGCATAAACAAATTATTCATTTTCCAACACCTGTCGGACCACCTGTGCAACTCCAACATTACTCTAAAATAGAGCACATGATTAGTCCATTCATAATTAACTATGCAAATGAATCATTCACTTCAGGAAATAAATTTCAAAATTCAATAACAAATGCAACCGATCAATCACTAGATCTGTATATTCATACACATCAATCATAGTTGAATATGATAAATACCCATGATCATCCAGCTCAGGTTTTCCTTGGTCGCAACATGGCATCATAGAAACAAGCATCAACATGCTTAACACACTCATGCATTAATATGATCCAAATAATTCCAAACACACACACCGACTNTAAAATCTACTTCTTGACATTGAAACACCAGGAACGCGTCCATTCCCTTGAGGTGTAATCAAAGTAGGAAACCATGTCACAAAAAAACATGAGGAATGCATCCACCCCTTTCTGATGTGTGCCATGTAGGCTGGAATCGCAGCTTATGTGTTTTTCAAAGCAAATTTTTTTTATGAATATTAATTCCTATAAAAATTATTTTTAGTATTAAATTTGAGGTTAGGGTAAAAATTACTCCCTTCCTCCCGTATTCAGGTTTCTATTGAACACCATGATGTACACATGGATTTTCTGAAATTTCGAGAGAGCTTCAATATTTCATTTTTTTTAATTCTCTACAAAAGAACTTTATATTGTACTCTCATTCCCCACATTAACACTTTTAACATTGTATGTTCATAAAAACCATTCATACCAAAACATATCAATAACAAAAGTTAACAAGTTCAATCAGTTAGCATTTTCACTAATTAATAAAATTCATCAAGCTATAATTAGTTAAGATCCACATTAGTTAACAATTTATATCAACCAACAATTCATCTCAGATAGCATCACATTCATAGCTATTACTTTCATAAATTAGCATAAGTATGGAATTATTAACAATTCATTTACAGCTCACACAAACACAGTGAACAAGAACCCAAGCATTCAGAACCAAAGCATATGAATGCAATTTTCAATGGAGAAATATTTTTAATTGAATTCAAGCACTTCATTTCTATTTCAGAATCTCTTGCACATTTAATATTGCATTCAAATATATCATTATGCAATTACACTAATTATCATTAAATAACAACATTCCAATATTGCATAAACATAAACCATTCTTGTATAGATGGGCTCAGCCATAGGCCCATCCAAAGAATTTAGGTAGTTGTCCAATAAGGCCTTCCTACATGAACTTAAAGACTACGAAATCAGGCAATGCTATAGTATCCATAATTAGCATATCCAAAACAATTTAGCTAGAGATACTATTAATATAGGGACACCACTTGAAATCAATAAATCACTTCGACAATTCATACTAATCCAGAAGGATTATTCTAACTGAGCATAATAATATGAAAATAATTCTTTAATAATAAATTTAAAGTTCAAGCAGTGCATGCATAAACAAATTATTCATTTTCCAACACCTGTCGGACCACCTGTGCAACTCCAACATTACTCTAAAATAGAGCACATGATTAGTCCATTCATAATTAACTATGCAAATGAATCATTCACTTCAGGAAATAAATTTCAAAATTCAATAACAAATGCAACCGATCAATCACTAGATCTGTATATTCATACACATCAATCATAGTTGAATATGATAAATACCCATGATCATCCAGCTCAGGTTTTCCTTGGTCGCAACATGGCATCATAGAAACAAGCATCAACATGCTTAACACACTCATGCATCGACATTATCTAAAGAATTCCAAACACAGACACCAACTAGCTATCAAGCATTCAACTAGTCATTGAAAACCACTTGACAGGTCCCCAACCCTACTAACAGCTAGAGACTTGAGAGGTCACAAGGAAATAAGGATGAAATACAAACAATGCATAGAAAAAACTGAGACTAGGCCAACATGCCCCAAACAAATAAACTAATCAGCCTTGTATAAATTAAATGCAACTGCTAAACATTTAAATGTGATCCCACAGGTTATGCAATCTATGCATACCATGCCTATCTAAGTTATCCATTTGTGAAGGAAGATAAATACAAGCGACCCATGCTACAAAACATGTTAGGGGATTGGAAACAACCAGATTCATGCCCAAACAATGCATTTCCCTTCCCTGGATTCCTTCTGACAATTCAATGGTGAGGCACATCACTATTTTCCAGTGCTCGGGGATTCCATTAGGTTCAGTGCATACACCATTCACCATATCACTGGCCATTATCTTTGGTTTTGAAAACAACAACCAACATCCAACAGAAGACAATTAATTAGCTCAGGAATACGGTTACAAGGAAAACTAGAGACATCTTACAAAAACAATGACCATACACAACCTAAGACAAGGGTCCACTAGAGACTCCATGAAACAACCAAGTTCCATACAACTTACGATTTAAGGAGAAATCCCTTGTACAATCATTGTCATATTGTTAATAAAAAAAATACAACATCAAGCAACAATATCTCACCTGAGAAAATCATCTTGCTAGTTATAGAGAGTTCCAGAGATTCACACTATTGAGGAGAGAAACAATCTTATATTTGCAATTAAATTTCCATCATATAGTTACATGTATAAACATGAACCATCATAAGCTATTTAAATATTAAATAGTTAATATGTGAATGTACATAACATTCTAGCAAGGGGCCAAACTCTTGTTTGGTCTCTACTTGCAAAATCTTCTTTCATAATTTCAAAAACTTCGAAATTATATTTCTATCTATAAACATAATACATAAAAGATCTTAAACTTCAAGCAAAACTTATGATGAAGTTTCCAGATTATTCAAACATCTTGACTCACTAAGACTAACCCAAACATCTTGACTCACCAAGACTAACCAGATGGAAACTAAGTTAATCCATCATTTCCCATGCAATATAACCATACAAGGTTTGATTTTACTTTGCAAACTTAAAAATACTGAGAGTTATAACATCAACTACTATTTGACTACATAACCAGTTTAAACTGAGTATTGAAACCCAACTCTATTAATTATCATTAGTTACATTTATCCAGAGGCTGAGTATTGTAGCCTTGCTCCAATACCACTTTGTAACGCACCCAATGTTACACTAGACTTTAAACACACTAATAAATTTTTTTTCTAAAATCTTACATGCATAATAGTTATATGCATTCTTATAACAAATGCATAATAGTTATAAGCATTTTAGCGGAAGCATAAAAATATTCCATGAAACACGTATTCAAAAAAATCATACATACATACATTATATCGGACCAAGATGTCACTCTTATGTTATTACATTGGATATGCTATAATGCAAATAACAGCCATAATAGTGTTGTTAATTCACAAGTAACAGCGGTTGCTACAGCATGTTGTTACTTCACAAGTAATGGCAGCTGCTACAATAATTTTGTTATGTAAATTCCATTTTATTAAAACATGTAAACAACATTCCAGCATATTCATTCTCTTTTAACCTTTCTGAAATAACACTACGGATTTCTTCTAGCAATTAATAACTTATAAACTTCTCATTGAACATGTAATTCCTGCCCCCATTTTACAAATAATTATATTTTCAGAATTCTAACATAACAGAAATTAAGGCATTCAATAACAATAATAATGAGAATTAGGCATGAAAGCCTAACCTTTAGTCATTTCTACATAAATATCTCATGTAAGGTAAGCTTGTTAACTTGAATTACAAGCATGGATACATTTTCCAAACTAAAACTCTTTCAATTGCCATAAACGATCATCCCATGCATTATACTTGCAACCTCAAGGATTCGTTTCCAACACCGGCATACTTTATTCTTCATTCATAGAATTTTACAAACATTTGCTTAAAATACATTGAATGTTTAGCTTAATGATTCTTTGATACATTATGTCAAACACGGTATATGCAAGTGTTGAAAGGTAGTTTCAACAGGACAAATATGCATATTCAGCAATGTTTAAATCTCTCACGTAAATAAAAAGCAGAAAAACCATGAGCAATGATTTCCAAAGCAGAGATTTTCAAAAATATTAATAAAATAATCAAGTTGATATAAACTAAGGCAAATAAAGGTAATGCCTACAGGTACTCTGGCCTTCAACAAGTCTGCAATTTGGGGAAACAATGGAATGCTACAACCATATAATGAATAGATATAATTAATTCATGAGCACCAAATTCTCATTCCTGCATTTCTTTCCGAATATTCGAAACAACAGGAAAACAAGAATGTACGAGGCGAATTTATAACAGTTGGGTAAAAGAAAAACAAACTTGGGGTGAAATTATGGCAGCCGGGTGAAGGAACGGTAGTTGGGCACATCAACAATGATTTATGGGCAGATTTACAACTGTTGGGTACACAAAAATGATTTATGGGAAAACACACAACTACTNGAAAAAACCCAAATAAGTAGGTGTGGTTCCTAAGGATGCTAAATTTAAGGTGACCCACCCATCATTTTGTCGAGACAACCCTTGACGATTCAAGGTTGAACCACTTTTCCACACTTGAGGTAGATATATTAGTGGCCAAAACCTAAGATTATCACTGGGTGGAATTTGTAAGATGCATTTGTACCTGAATCGGATTTTGTTGGTTGTTGGAAGTGTTGTCAATCCTTTCGAAACATATCCCCAACACCCCTCATTATAATTGACTCATTCACACCTTCACTATCCATCTTTAGTGGGTTCACAACCATCTGACAAGAGAACTATTGGAAGGCCTAGTTACCATATCAAGAAGAAAGGTGTTAATTCAATAGCATCACACTCTTGTTTATTTAATTACAAAGCACATTCCATAATTAAGAATGCATACTACAAACAACATTGATGCTAATTTGGATGACACATACCTACACCATACATGCATTTTAATTATCTTTCACATTATAGTCGCATTTGTTGATTATAGTCATTCCATGTTGAATACTTCATTAAAACTCCTTACATCAAAGTAGGTGTAAGGCACCCTACATCACACTAGACTTAAAATAAACTATTTTTTTTTTTTAATATTACATGTATAATAGTTATATGCATTCTTATAAGAAATGCATAACAAATGCATTATAGTTATAAGCATTTTAGCGGAAGCATAAAAATATTCCATGAAACACATTAAAAAAAACATACATGCATACATTATTTCATACCAAGTTGTCACTCTTATGTTATTACATTGGATATGTTATAATGCAAATAACAGCCATAATAGTGTTACTTTAGAAGTAACATTGGTTGCTACAGCATTGTTGTTACTTCACAATAACAACAGCTGCTACAAGAATTTTGTTCCAGCATATTCATTCTCTTTTAACCTTGATAAATAACACTACGGATTTCTTCTATCAATTAATAATATATAAACTTCTCATTGAACATGTAATTTATGCCCCCTTTTACAAATAATTCTATTTTCAGAATTCTAACGTAACAGATATTAAGGCATTCCATAACAATAATAATAAGAATTAGGCATGAAAGACTAACCTTTAGTCATTTCTACATAAATATCTCAGGTAAGGTAAGCTTGTTAACTTGAATTGAAAACATGGATACATTTTCCAAACAAAAAATCTTTTAATNCATTTTCTTTTAACCTTGAGAAATAACACTACGGATTTATTCTATCAATTAATAATATATAAACTTCTCATTGAACATGTAATTTATGCCCCCTTTTACAAATAATTCTATTTTCAGAATTCTAACGTAACAGATATTAAGGCATTCCATAACAATAATAATAAGAATTAGGCATGAAAGACTAACCTTTAGTCATTTCTACATAAATATCTCAGATAAGGTAAGCTTGTTAACTTGAATTGAAAACATGGATACATTTTCCAAACAAAAAATCTTTTAATTCCTGGAAACGATCATCTCAAGCATTATACTTTCAACCTCAAGGATTTGTTTCCAACACCGACATACTTTATTCTTCATCATAGATTTTTACAAACAATTGCTTAAATACATTGAATGTTTAGCTTATTGACTCTTTGATACATTATTCCAAACACGTTATATGCAAGTGTTGAAAGGTAGTTTCAACAGGACAAATATGCATATTCAGCAACGTTTAAATCTCTCACACAAATACCCATTAGAATTGATTTCCAAAACAGAGATTTCCAAAAATCTTAATAAATGAATCGAGTTGATATAAACTAAGGCAAATAAAGGTAATGCCTACAGGCACTTTTCCCTTCAACAAGTCTACAATTTGGGGAAACAATGACATGCTACAGCCATATAATTAATAGATATAATTAATTCGTGAGAACCCAATTCTCATTCTACATTTCTATTCTGAACATTCGAAACAACAGGAAAACAAGAATCTATGGGGTGAATTTATAACATCTAGGTAAAATAAAAACAGACTTGGGGTGAAATTATGGCAGCTGGGTGAAGGAACAAAAAGTTCAAGGTGAATTTATGGCAGTTAGGCACACCAACAATGATTTATGGGCATATTTACAACTGTTGGGTACATAAAAACGTTTTCTAGCAAATCATTTAATTGATGGGCATATCAAAAACAATTTATGGAAGGACACACAACTTTTGGCCATACAAAAACGCCCCCCTGAATCTATGTATAACCACAGAAACTTCACTTTCTAGAATTCAATTACATTTCTAGTGGAAAATAAATACTCAGAAATACACTTCCAGTCTCGGAATTTTCACCATTAACAATATAATTTTAAGCAAACACTTGGCATGCATACTCAATAAAGCTCCATAACCAGAGTTTCACAAGGAAATGACTGAATTTAAAACAACAATTAAATTTCCAATAGAACACTTATCTGAGAATTCGCTTGAAATGGGAAACTCGTTGCGTGTGAGGCATGCTCCACCTAACTGTAGGCAATTTTGCTCGTTTATATGTCTTTTCAAAACAAAAACATTTTTTTTTATAATAATTCCTATAAAAATTATTTTCAATATTAAATAGAGGTTAGGGTAAAGATTACTCCCTTTTCCCCATGGCTTGAGCGAATTTTCGGTTGATAACTCAACAGAACTCTAATATGGCAGTCTCTTTCTCTGCATTCAAAGTCTTAGTATTGCAGTTTCATTCTCTGCATCACTGACAGGTCAGAGCATTAGATGAATACAAATAAATCATATTAGATAACTTTAGTTAACAACCAGTAACAAGTTATAATCAATTAACAACTTACCAGATTACAACAATTAACAATTTACAATCAGCTAACAGCTTATTCTTAGTTAGCAACGTATTCCTAGTTTTAACTTTTCATAAGTTAGCATAAGTCTGGAAATATTAACAATTATTTTCAGCTCACGCATAACATTCTTCAAACAATTATTTTTCAGCTCACACATAACATTGTGAACAAGAACCAAATCATCCAAACTTGTACTAAAACACATGAATGTAATATTCAATAGAAAAATATTTTAATTGAATTCAAGCACTTCATTGATGTTAGATTTCTTTGCAATTAAAGAATAATATTTCATTATTGCTTATAAATAACTATATTCTTCTAATAAATGAACCTAAACATGAGCTTATCCAATGAATATCAGCTAACTGTCCAATATGGCCTTTGACCATGGACTCAAGAACTGCAAAGTTTAGGCAATTCTACAGTAATCCTACTCAGCAGAGTCCGATAACTTAGCTAGAGATGCCACTCTAATACTTCTAGCTAACAAAACTCAGCTAAATTCATGACTCTGCAATCCATATTCAGCCAAAACGATTATCCTAACTGATCATAATAACATGAAAATAATTCTTTTAAAAAAAAAATTAAGTTCATATAGCGCATGTATATACAACTTGTGCATTTTCTAACTCTTATCAAACCCATTGCACAACTCTAACACTACTCTGAAATAGAGCACATGAATATTGCAATCATAATTAACTATGCTACTGAATCATTCACTTCAGACAACAACAAATTCAACCATTCAATCAACATGCTCTACATACACGAGCAACAACATACTCCAAAGGATGCCACAAGGAGAAATGCATCTCGCTCTGCATTCTGCATTGACTCACTCAGGTTGGTCAAGGGCATTAGTGAACAAAATTTCCTCACCTAATTTTTTTATAACAAATCATAGTCTTAGCTTCAGCTAGCTCGACGCCAAACAACCCACTTTCCTCCCTGGGTTTCCTTCTAACAACACAACAATGATGCACTTCACTGTTTTTGTGCTCGGGAATTCCACCAAGGTTGGTATGTGAGCAATTTTCCATTTCATGGGAATTATCTATGGGATAAACAACACATTCCAAAACCCAACAATTCAATTCTCAGTAATTCAGCTCACATATTCAAGGTAACAAAATATGGAAACAACATACTCTACAAGCATCATGATGCTCAAAATAGAAGATCAAACACATACCAACTGGTTATCAAGCATATAGCCCTTATTAACCATTTTTCATGTTCCCAACCCTATTACCAGCTTGAGACTTGGGGAAAATATAGGGATATAAGGATGAAATAAAAACAATTTCACATAAAAACTAAGGTAGGCCAACATGCCCCAAACAGACAAACCAATCAGTCGTCTTATGAATTTAAATGCAACCGCCAAACATTTAATGCGAACCCCACGGGTTATGCAATCTATGCATGCTACCAAGATCAACCAAATTTTAATCTTGTCAACTGTGAAGAACTGAGAAACTCTAAGATACATGATTCTACTAACATGATAGGGGATTGGCTACAACCAGATTCATGCCAAACAATGCATTTCCCTTCCTCGGATTCCTTCTGACTTCACAACGGTGAGGCACATCATTGTTTTCCAATGCTCAGGAATTCCATCAGGATCAGGGCATAAACCATTCTCCATATCACCGGCCATTAGCTCTGGTTTTGACAACAATACCCCACATCCAGCAGACAAAAAAAAAAAAAATTAATTGGTTCAGGAATACGGTTACAAGAAAAACTAGAAACAATTACAAAAACAATGACCATACACAATAATCGAAGATCACAATGAAATCTACCCAAGGAACAATAAGGCAAATATCCCTCACCATGAACAACCCAAGACAAGGGTCCACTAGCAACTCCATGCAACATCCAAGTTCCATACAATTTAGGATTTAAGGATAAATCCCTTATACAGACATTGTAATAATGTTAATCAGGAACATATAACATTAAACAACAATTTCTCACTTGAGAAAATCATCTTGCCAGTTGTAGATAGCTTCAGAGCTTCACACTCTTGAGGAGACAAACAATCTTACATTTGCAATTAAACTTCCATCATACAGATACATGTACAAACATGAACCATCATAAGCTTTTTATATATTAAATAGATAAGTTGAAAATGTACATAACATTCCAACAAGGGGCCAAACTCGTGTTTGGCCTCTACCTGCAAAATCTTCTTTCATAATTTCAAAAACTCATAA
>NWUY0300002116.1:11292-22610 GCA_004151065.3 Larix sibirica | reverse complement strand
ACAAACGTCAAAGTCATTGCGACCATGGGAGAAAGATATCCTTATAGAACACTACTTAGTATTCAATGGGCCTATGAGAACTATGGCATAACTAATTTAAAGAACAAAATGATGAACTTCAAGGCAGATGGTATGAAGGTTACCCAACCATTAGATCCACACCAATGTCCATGGTACATCGATCCCATTCAGGATCAAATGGAACAAGATGTGTTATACAGGATCTACTTTCTGACTGTAGGATAGAGATATGACTATGTGAATCCAACCGTAGAAGGTTCTGTGAGCTGGAGAAGCATTTAGTCCTTGGACAGTGACTCTGAGGATGATTGGGACAACTAGAAAAATAAACATCATGAGGTCTCATCCAGAAACTGTGCAATGGTGAATTGTTTTAGGTGGATCAGTGTAGAATTTAATCAAGCACTAACATATGATTGAACCAATCATCTTGATACAATCTTACAGGAGATGGAAGCCAAGGCAGTGGAGAAATACCACATGTGTATTGGATACAGTGTTTAGAGATACTCCCACGTGATGGTGGGAAATGAATAGAGATTAATTTATTGGCTTCTGAATACCATGTAGATTACTTTGATGATCAGGTTCAAGCCGTCCCTGCATACTAACATGGAAAAACAAGTCTACATGGGGGACTCTAATCTTGATAAACATATTGAAATCTAGGAGCGCCAGTGGGAATTAGGAGTATTAGAAATGTAGTTCTGGTTCCACCAATTCTTCCATGATATTGGACCTATCCTGAAGTCTTGGTATCTACATGAAGACACAAGAAGGAAAACTGACTATTGGAAGAAGCTACATGCAAAGTTCTATCAAGACTTTTCCTTCTCTGCAACAAGAGACATGGTAATGAAAGCAATAACTATTGTCAAGGGTGCATTATTTACTGACCGGTTGTGCGAGATTGACCACTCATACATATTCTCGGTACATCAAGAATTGACGCACTTCCATGTAGAGATGAGACAACTTGTATGTTGTGCAAAAACAAAGCAAGGAGAGCCAGAACCAGATGAAGTAGAACAATTGCGACACCTTAGTTTACAGGAGTCCGAGGGTGTCTGAGAAGTTAGACACGCCAAAATTGAAGGTACTGGAGCTATATATTCCTAACCTTTGCAGTTGAAGAAGATCAATATTGGAATTAAATATTAACCAAATATGGAAGCAATTGGGGATTACTAGGATGATCAAGTACTCTCAGAAAATTGCATCTCTTCTGAAAGAGTATGAAGACTTGTTTCCTCAAATATTCACGAACTTAAGGGAATTTAGGGATACCATCTAGGAGATATAAATATCATATTGAAACTAGATTCAAATCCTATCAAACACCATCCATATCGACTGAACCCTCGGGTCAAGCAAAAGGTTAAGAAGGAGACTAACCATATATTGAATGCATGCTTAATATTCCCTATCGATGAATTTGAGTGGATCAATCCCATTGTGATCCAAAGAAAGAAGGATATCGAGGATATCCAAGTTTGTTTATATTACCATAGCCTGAATACTTCTTGCGTCCATGACCCCTTTCCAATGCCCTTCAATGATGAAGTGTTAGACCAAGTTGTGGGAAACGAAGCATATTCTTTCATAGATGGCTTCTCCAGATATCACCAGGTAGGGATCGCAAAAGAAGATATGAAGAATACCACATTTACTACTGAATGGAGATCATTCACATACAATGTTATTCCATTTGGGATTAATAATGCTCTAGCATTCTTTTCAAGGATAGTGATAGCATCTTTGCGTGAGTTCCTTCATAAGTTCTTTGAATTTTATCTAGATGAATGGATGTTTTACAATATACTCAAAGACCATGTTTATCTCCTTCAAATCATGTTGGATCATTGCAGACAAATGGGGATCTCATTAAATATATGGAAGTGCATATTCTATTTACCTTTTGGTAACTTGCTAGGACATATTGCCTGTAAATATGGTGTGCTAGTTGAACTTGCGAAAATTGATGTTATTGTTAATATACAGGCACCAAGAATAGTAAAAAATTTGTGACCCACATTGTGTCATACCAAATATTATCGAAGATTCATCGGAAACTATGCATCCATTATTGCACCGTTGGATAAACTGTTAAAGAAGAACAAGAGTTTTCAATGCAATGAAGATTGTAAGTAAGCATTCAACGTGCTCCAAAATATAATGGTAAATTCCCCAATCCTTGCTTTTCCTAATTGGAAGAAGGAATTCCATGTTCATATAGATGCATCAAGAATAACCCTGGGAGTTGTACTGGCCCAACCTAGCGAAGGTGAGATGGACCATCCTGTGTATTTTTCTAGCATAAAGCCATCGCAATAAAAAAAAAACTACACTAGCATAGAATGAGAGGGATTGGCTATGATTTATGCATTATAGAAGTTCTGCCACAATATTTTTGGAGGACCTTTCAAGTTATTCATGGACCATTCTTCCCTGAATTACTTGGTGCAAAAACCGATATTAGAAGGAATTATATACATATGGTTACTGTTGTTTCAAGAAGTCTCATTTGAGGTTATCGTTAAGCCTTGAGAAACATAACCATGGACTAGATCATCTGTCTTGCATTAACTATGGATAAGCTACTGGCCCAGTAGATGATTAGCTACCAAACACTGCATTATTTAGAATAGAAGCCATTCCAAATCACTTAGAATAGATTGCATTGTTCCTCACTACAAGGAAGGCTCCAAACTAATTTTCTCCCACATAACAGAGACACTTAGTGGTAAAAGAAGCATAATACTAGCTAATTGCAGGACAACTATATAAACTAGGGATTGATGGAATCTTGTGTAGATGTGTATTGAATCATGAGCATGAAGGTATTTTATGGGAATTCCATGCTACAGTTGCGGGAGGACATGTTGGAAGAAAAGATACAGTAAGAAAGGTGCTACAAGAACGACTATGGTGGCCTACATTATTCAAAGACGCTAAAGCATACACAAGGAAATGTAATGTCTTTCAACGTCTTGGTCGACTATCCCGCAGAGATGACCATCCATTGAACCTATTCCAAGCATTGCAACCTTTTGAGAAATGGGAAAGTGACTTTGTAGGACCGATTCATCCATCGATAAAACACTCCAAATCCTGGTACATTATTACCGTGACAGATTATTTAACCAAGTGGCCCGAAGTTGCAGTAGTCTGAGGTTGTTCCATTGAAACAATTTCTCAATTCAGTTATGAAAATATTATAACTCGCTTTGCATGCTTGAGAAGTCTCACAAGTGATCAAGGAAAACATTTTCTCAATAATACAATTGAAGAATTGACAATTGAGTCCATGATTTAGCATCATAAGAGAAATCCATATCACCCTCAAGCAAATGGTACGTTCGAAGCATTCAACAAGATTTTGGATACAGGATTGACCAAAGTCTGTTGCTCAAATAGATATGATTGGGATGAGTGGATTCTAGTTTTTTTGTTGGATTATAGAACTACCTCTAAGAGAATTCACAAGAAGAATCCCTTTCAGTTGTTCTATGGAAGAGAATTAGTGGTTCCCGCTGAGTTCATTGTTCCAATTCTATACATTGAAATCACAACTCATATGAGAGAGGATGAATCAGTTGCGAAACATATAGCATAACTCTTGGAATTGGAAAAATATTGATTGCTAGTAGAATACCACTCAACTGTAGAAAAGAAGAGATAGAAGGAATGGAACAATTGCCACATTAAGAAGAAATAGTTTTCTATAGGTGACAAAGTGATGTTGTATGAAAACAAGTTTATGAAGCATCCAAGAAAGGTATAGATGCATTGGATGTGACCTTTATTTGTTGTAGAAATTAAAGACTCTATGGGGATGAAGCTTGCGCATCTTGATGGAATTTTTCTTCCAGGATGGGTGAATGGTGCACACCTGAAGCCCTATGTTTCTAATAAGTAATTCCGCAAGAGACCACTCCTTCTTGTGGGAGTGCAATACTTAGGAGTTAGAGTTTGTTTCTTTCTTGTTTTCAATTTAGTTATGTTTCTTTCCAAGTCCTTAGTTTATTTTCGCATTCAATTTCAGTTGCAAGTTATTCATGACCATTGTGGTTAGGGAGGGACCTACCTTCCACTCTATTACCGTAGATAATTATAAAGAAATACAGTTGTCTCAATATCATTTATGAGTAGTAGTGTCCGAGTCTTTTCAAAAGAATCTTGCTTGTGTGAATACAATAGTCACCTATATGCGACATTTATTACATCAATCCACTATGGCTTACCATTAATGTCACAAGTTGGAAATAATTTTCTATTAAAGGATGTCAATCTCTACTCTATTGCACAATGTGAGAATTTTTCAAATTGGATCTCTTAGGAATCAATAAAACCGTGATGAAATTTGCATATCAATGTCGATCATTAGCAATGGGAAAAGTGGTCACCATGAAAGCTGCATTCAGCAAGGCCCTAGCTAAGGCTCCATGTCATGGGTAACCTAAATGGGAAAGTTGACCAAACGTGGATTGTAGACATTAATAGAAGGGAACATGTATCCTGACATGAAACCCAAGGAATACATGAATTTAGTTATGCTAGAAAATGGGCGAGTTCACCAAGAATGGAAGTTTGATTTTTTGTCTCTACGAGATTCAACCCTCCTCAACTTGAGAGACCTTCCTTTCTTCAGTACAACATTGGAATTTTAGAAATGCACAAAGTTCTTGATCAATCTTATGCATGAGAATTCTCTATGGTTAGATAAGAAATACTCTATTCATGTATATGACACCCACAAGCTTACAGGTATTTCCATGGAAGGAAAAGACATGGCCACGGGATTTTAGGACATTCATAAGTGATAAAAAACCTGCACAAAGCTTAACCTCTACAAAAAATATGGTACCAAGAGAGGCAGGAAAGGTGCCATCATTGGAAACATTAACAACCCTCTAGTCAAAACAGTGTGCCAAATCATTGCTGGAAAATTCATGAGGAAGTACACAAAAGGGGAGTGTACCCTTGTTACACTGTCAGTTATCAAGTTTTGCGTCAATTGCACACAACTCAACTGGTGTAAATTTATGATGGATGAACTCTTCTAGGAATGAATAGATTCACAAAACTCTAGTAGTTATTTTCTTTCTGGGTATTTGCTTGTTTCCCTATCAATGTGGAAGTGGCATCCACCCCATGGATGAATTTTACCATAAATCAAGAAACACCAACCTGTTTCCTTGCATTATGCTACATAAAAAGATGTGAAGGATCCTCCCAACATTTCCTTCAACAAAGATGCATTTGAAAAATGGTACCAGGATATGAAGAAATATTCCATGTTGAGGGCTGTCAACACCTTGCTCATAAACTATTCTTCGAAGGCCTGGTTTGGTATTGATCGAGATCACACATTGAATTAACCACGCATGTCAGATCTAGAGGAATTTTCACCCTGCACCATGCCATTTTGATTAGTTATGGATGCTTTCCACAAGGTCATCAACAAATGGCCCGGCATTATAGTCGCGAACAATTCCAAAGGTGTGTCTTATATATTTCCACAATTATTGTCTAAGCTAAAGAGAAAGATTGAAGAATCTCAATAAAGCTCCTTAGAAGATACCCCTCCCCCCAAAACTATACCTATGGCCATTCCCTAATCTATTAGTTCACTCCCTAACAAAGCTATGGTTTCCGCTAAACTCCAAAATGAATCCATATAGGTCATTACCCCATCCAAGTGTGATCGTATCACTCAACTTAGCATTGATAAACTCTCCATTTCAACTATCCACACCCCTACTTACACCTCCACCATAACATAATTACTCACCATTCTTCCTTTGTCAATTGTCCCCAAATATTCCCTCTACACAAACCCCAACTCGTCCACGGTCATTGAACTTGATGATCCCCACAACCATATTAGTCATGTAGCTAGAGTCCTCATTTAGGAAGAACAACCATTACCTTAGTCGACATATTAGCAAGATTTGGAAACCCAAGAAGTTTTAGACTCAAAATCCACCAAGGATGATCCCCTAGTACGTCAAGTTACCCATCCAAGGGACATCCCCATTGTTTCTGGCTCAGAACCATTTATCCAGTCCCTACAACATCATACAATTGAATGTAGTTCACAAAAGACCATCAGATGGAAGAAGCTCCGATAGGAGACAAAGAAAACTCACTGATCCATGAGCAAGATATTGTTTCACTAAGATACTATATTGGGCATTAGGCACAGGATCCAGGTAACTGTCAAGTCATACTTCAAGTATGTTAGGCACACCATGACATTATCCCTTTTATTTTCGATGAAGTACAACAATGGATTCTCAATATCAAAACAATCCAAAAGGAAGCAAACACCACTTTGCAGGATCGATCAGCCCAATTCATCGCCATTGGCCTACCCCTTCATTTGTTACCTCCTGGAGCCCCCATTCCAAATAGTGCCACTTTGACTATACAAAAACTATTTGAGAAGATATGCACCACCATTGCTAAGGAAGAGCGATGGTTAGATTTTGTAGGGATCGAACATCACACCATCAAGAAAGCATATGATGAAGCACATATTCAGTTAGCGAATGCGCTTACCACCAAGGAAGCAACATAGAAGGGAAAATCAGTTGTGGAAGACATTATCTCTACATTATGCGATCAACTATGTACAATGTGGCTGCAAGTAAGGGAACATGTGCCTACAGAACCATAAGAGATCACTCCCAATTTTCTCCCAAATAGCTTACAACACTTCTATATTTCATGGAAGCAACTACACGCAAAATGTGACTATTTCCATTAGCAGATTTTCAAGCTTCAACACCACGATTACGGGCAGCAAACACAAATCGTGAGCTAGATTTCCCAAGTAGGAATTGTCACAACATTCATCCGCACACAACTCCAACAAACAACCAAGCAGATCCAGGAACTTTTCTCAACTCTGAACAAATAGGTCGGAATCCTCGAAAAGAAACAACGGATTGTGGAAAATTTATGGGAGAAGGTTAAACAATTGCACCAGGAAGCTGACTCGATAACTAAACTTGAGGTAAGAGAACATAAATATCAAGAATCCCAAGAACTTGACAATGAAATGGATAGTGTCCATAACAAAGCATACACCTCTCAAACAACTGTGCAAGACTTGAAGATTAAAACCCAATACAAGTATTATGAGTTGCAACAACTAGATCACCTTGCAAATACAGAAGTTCAACATTCTGATTGCAGCAAAAACCAATCAGTACCGATAAGGAAAAATATGTGTACTTTATAGATCACACTAATGAATTGATTAGAAAATGGTGGAGAAAGTCAGATGAGTTCACAAAAATTCAGAAAATTATTTTGTGCAGGTACCAGAGTTGGCTCCTTCTTTTGAAGGACCAACAGTTGAAGAAGTTCAAGAATCAATCAAAAAGCAGAGTTGAATCGAGGGAGATTCAACCTTTGTGTTCGGGTCCTTTTGGATCCTCCATTTTGAAGTGGACCAAGAAGAAAGTGAAAGAAGAGAATTCAAAGGAATCAAGTAGCGGCAGAATACCATAAATTGCAGAAATGAAGGAAGTAGCAGAGGAGTACGAGAAGTAGTGGAAGAGTACCAAAAGTAGCGAAAATTACCAAAAGTTGTGGAAGAAAGGTAACAACCAAAACCATTTTGGACCCAGTGTACAAGTATAAAAGGAAGTGGAATACGAAGAGGAAAAAGGGGAGAGGAGCTCTCCATAAAGNAAAGATGTGAAGGATCCTCCCAACATTTCCTTCAACAAAGATGCATTTGAAAAATGGTACCAGGATATGAAGAAATATTCCATGTTGAGGGTTGTCAACACCTTGCTCATAAACTATTCTTCAAAGGCCTGGTTTGGTATTGATCGAGAACACACATTGAATTAACCACTCATGTTGGATCTAGAGGAATTTTCACCCTGCACCATGCCATTTTGATTAGTTCTGGATGCTTTCCACAAGGTCGTCAACAAATGGCCTTGCAATATAGTCGCGAACAATTCCAAAGGTGCGTCTTATATATTTCCACAATTATTGTCTAAGTTGAAGAGAAAGATTTTAGAATCTCAATAAAGCTGCTTAGAAGATACCCCGCCCCCCAAAACTATACCTATGGCCATTCCCTAATCTATTAGTTCACTCCCTAACAATGCTATGGTTTCCAGTAAACTCCAAAATGAATCCATATAGGTCATTACCCCATCCAAGTGTGCTCGTATCACTCAACTTAGCACTGATAAACTCTCCATTTCAACTATCCACACCCCTACTTACACCTCCACCATAACATAATCACTCACCATTCTTCCTTTGTCAATCATCCCCAAATATTCCCTTTGCACAAACCCCAGCTTGTCCACGGTCATTGAACTTGATGATCCCCACAACCATATTAGTCATGTAGCTAGAATCCTTGTTTAGGAAGAACAACCATTACCTTAGTCGACATATTAGCAATATTTGGAAACCCAAGAAGTTTTAGACTCAGAAGCCACCAAGGATGATCCCCTAGTACGTCAAGTTACCCATCAAAGGGACATCCCCATTGTTTCTGGCTCAGAACCATTTATCCAGTCCCTACAACATCATACAATTGAATGTAGTTCACAAAAGACCATCAAATGGAAGAAGCTCCTATAGGAGACAAAGAAAACTCACTGATCCATGAGCAAGATACTATTTCACTAAGATACTATATTGGGCATTAGGCACATGATCCAAGTAACTGTCAAGTCATCCTTCAAGTATGTTAGGCACACCATGACATTATCCCTTTTATTTTCGATGAAGTACAACAATGGATTCTCAATATCAGAACAATCCAAAAGGAAGAAAACACCACTTTGCAGGATCGATCAGCCCAATTTATCTCCTGTGGCCTACCCCTTCATTTGTTACCTCCTGGAGCCCCCATCCCAAATAGTGCCACTTTGACTGCACAAAAACTATTTGAGAAGATATGCACCACCATTTCTAAGGAAGAGCAATGGTTAGATTTTGTAGGGATCGAACATCACACCGTCAAGAAAGCATATGATGAAGGATGTATTTACTTAGTGAATGCGCTTACCACCAAGGAAGCAGCATAGAAGGGAAAATCAGTTGTGGAAGACATTATCTCTACATTATGCGATCAACTACATACAATGTGGCTGCAAGTAAGGGAACATGTGCCTACAGAACCAGAAGAGATCACTCCCAATTTTCTCCCAAATAGCTTACAACACTTCTATATTTCATGGACGCAACTCCACGCAAAATGTGACGATTTCCTTTAACAACTTTTCAAGCTTCAACACCATGACTATGGGTAGAAAACACAAATCATGAGCCAGATTTCCCAAGTAGGAATTATCACAACATTCATCTGCACACAACTCCAACAAACAACCAAGCAGATCTAGGAACTTTTCTCAACTCTGAACAAATAGGTCGGAATCCTCGAAAAGAAACAATGACCTGTGGAAAATTTATGGGAGAAGGTTAAACAATTGCACCAGGAAGCTGACTCGATAACTGAACTTGAGGTAAGAGAACATAAATATCAAGAATCCCAAGAAATTGATAATGAAATGGATAGTGTCCATAACAAAGCATACACCTCTCAAACAACTGTGCAAGACTTGAAGATTAAAACCCAATACAAGTATTATGAGTTGTAACAACTAGATCACCTTGCAAATACAGAAGTTCAACATTTTTATTGCAGCAAAACCTGATCAGTAACGATAAGGAAAAATATGTGTACTTTATAGATCACACTAATGAATTGATTAGAAAATGGTGGAGAAAGTCAGATGAGTTCACAAAAATTCAGAAAATTATTTTGTGCAGGTACCAGAGTTGGCTCCTTCTTTTGAAGGACCAACAGTTGAAGAAGTTCAAGAATCAATCAAAAAGCAGAGTTGACTCGAGGGAGATTCAACCTTTGTGTTTGGGTCTTGTTGGAACCTCCGTTTTGAAGTGGACCAAGAAGAAAGTGAAATAAGAGAATTAAAAGGAATCAAGTAGTGGGAAAATACCATAAATTGCAGAAATGAAGGAAGTAGCAGAAGAGTACGAGAAGTAGTGGAAGAGTACCAAAAGTAGTGGAAGAGTACAAAATTTAGCGAAAAGTACCAAAAGTTATGGAAGAAAGGTAACAACCAAAACCATTTTGGACTCAGTGTACAAGTATAAAAGGAAGTGGAATACTAAGAGGAAAAAGGGGAGAGGAGCTCTCCATAAAGTATCCAAGCTAAGAAGTTCCGAGGATCAAAAGAGATTAGCTGCAGACAGAGATAAACATATCTATTATATGGGTTTTTTAACGGGATTTTCAATTTTTTTGTATCCCCTGATGGATAATTCCATGGTGAATGTAAGGATTAATCCCCTAATATTGTTGTTGTAATGAATATCCATTGATATAATGAAAGAGATTCCCCCCCCTCCTCTTATAAGTTTTTATTGTGCATGTCTTTGTGATGTTTCTTTTTTGTTTACTGTATTGATTCGATGGATGAATGATGAATCTTCTTAAGTATTATTGCGATATAATGAATATTTTTGTAATGTTTGTTGTTGTAAAACCTATTCACAACCATACAATTAGACAATCCCTATTCTATGGTAGTCTTAGCTATGGTTCAGGTGAGACCTTCCCCTTAAGGGGATTTGAAATTCCAACACACTAGACTACTTTGGCACCCATTTTTTGGCCCATGTGCAGGAACCTTGGTCTCCATTTTTCTCCAACACATGGCCTCTTGATAGTATCATTGACTTATGATTGAGTATGTTAGTGTCATTAGGTGGTTTGAGTAGTATTTACATGTCTTAGGGTCTTGGGAATGATATTACAGTGAAGAATACCATGTGATTGTCCTTGAAGAAACCATTGAGGCCTCCAAATCCATGAAGAATGCCCAAAAACACCATAGATGACTTTGTAGGGGCATCGATGATATTAAATATTTATATTTTGTATCCTTAGGGCCTTTTACATGGTCAGCAAAGGATACCTAAAGCATGGGCCCTAATGGAATATTATAGCCATCCATGGCTAAGAAAGTTTCCTCAACCAACTACACATGGCTTCTTGAGGTTTTCATTAGCCCATGATTGAGGATGTTTGTGACGCTATGTGGTTTTCATGCGTGGATATCATTAGCATATGATTGAGAATGTTGGTGCAATCCAAAGCTAATAAGCTTCACTCCACCAACCACACATGGCCTCTTGAGTATGATTAAGGATGTTAATTCCTTTAGGTGATTTTGAGTAGTATGTACATGTCTTACAACTTTGAGAATGATGTTCCAAGGAAGAAATCT
>NWUY0300002108.1:11792-33374 GCA_004151065.3 Larix sibirica | reverse complement strand
AGAGGTTTGCACTTGGGGAGATTTGATCCTTCTCGACGCTTGATAGAGCTTAGGATTTGGATCTAAGCATATTAAATATGGTACATCATTTCAACTTCATTGCCTTGCACGAATTCCATTATTTACACTTATTCCATTGCACTGATTCCATTATTTGTTGATGGGGTTTTACATTGTGCTTGGTCCTTGTATGGTTATAAGTGTTTCTAAATTCATTGAATGTTGCATTGTTTTGAAAATATTAGTAGTATCTTACTTACGAGTTTATTAGAGGTTCATGTCACCTATAATTTTTATGATCCATATTAGTTTAATGTATCTTTTGAGGTTTTCCTTTTGCTTGTCGTAGGAGAAGAACTTTTATTTGTAGATTTGCTGAATTGTTTTTTTATAACTGATTTAAACTATATTGATGGTTGCTTGATTACTTTTTTCCCTTTGTCCTTGGATTTTTTTTGTTTTATTGGATTTGCGGTGAGAAAAATAATTTGTAATCCACATGTAAAGTCATGATTAAGTATTACATTTTTATTAATTATTACATTTATGCTTTGGAATAAAAAATCTTCTAAATAAATTGTGGTAGTGTTCTAATATTATAATTGTATATTAATAATAATGAGTACTTTTTATCTTTTATTTATGTGCCTCTTTGTTACATGTGCATGAACAACGATACAAATTTTGAGATAGTTTATGTGCAACATTTTTACACTCCATGTTTATGTGCATTATATGTATTTTAGTGTGATATTATAAATTTAAAGAGCAATTATATATTTAAATTCATTTTTTTGGTTATGCATATTTTAAACACACTTCTCATTATTTGAATTATTGTACCATTGTCATTCTTTATTATTTTTTTAAAAATTAGAACTTACATTATATCATAATAATAATTAGATAGAGATATAGTTTAGTTGGGCTTTTTACCAAGAGAAAACAACCCAAGTAAATAGTCTTTTGATTATAAGACATAGTAGCAAACAATTTCTTAAAGACTTTACTGGACTTCATACATAAGACAAGAAACTACTAAGAGGGATCGATATCCAGTCGTAGCTTTGTTTGAGGCGGTTCTGGAGCGTCCATATCAGGGCTTGAAGCTTCATGTTTGGTGCCGCTCGTGCTAGGTATTGTGCAACCATCTTTTGCACTGAAACCTCAGTATCCACCGCCAGTTCCTCTTCCTTCATTGCGAGAGGGTTATTAGCTCGAACCTTGTCCGCTATAGATTGATTCTCATTCGCCATTTTTGCCTCTAGTCCCTAGCGTACCATCCCATCATCTCCAATGGCCGCGAGTAGAGGCGATGTAAGGCTACAGAATTCGATGATGGTCTACACCTGATGGGCTAGGTCCTGGATTCATGCCTTCAGGTCTTCGTCCACTTCTCTAACATCATTTCGAATTTCCAACAAAGCATCCTTCATTGCAACCAAGTGACAAGTTATCCCTCCATTGCGTGCATCCTACGAGCACTCCTATCGACCACTCCCTCGCCTGTTGGGGGTCCTATGACGCTCTCAGAACATGTTGCATTGCTCGTCACCGGTTGCCTGCTCACAACTTGGATGCAGATTATCTTTCCAGGTTTGCAGAGGCGTGGAGAGATCGTCAGGGATCAAGACCTCCGAAATGAGATGGGCAAGAATGAGCTTGCATACCTTCGCCATGTGAATGTTAAACCAAAGCTCCAGACTGACTTTCACATTAACCACACCATGATTTACTCTGTGTGGACAAGTCATTTCAGAGCACAAAGGGAGAGGGGTGGTTTAATAGCGCACCACCCGCGGAGCTGCCAACGACACATTGTCAATCGTCGTTTGGACTTGCGCACGATTCCCAGTGCTTGCACCATAAATGCTAGTAATGTCCTTGTTTATCACCCCATCCGAGACCATTATCATTCTTTGTTACTCCATATTGTTTAGGGTAAAAAATAGGTATGTTGTGTTAATATTGCAGGGATTTTGTACTCTCTAGTTCACAACCTCTCTACTTGTCTTCAAACTTTCTGAAACTTTGTTGTACATTGAACATGCACTTAAAAAATATGACCATATCTTGTGAAATCAAAAGATTTCATAAAATAGGTGGATCTTTCATTTTGTTTGGGGAGAACATGCATGTTGTTTTGAGATTTTATAGATTTTGCAATCTCTAATCCATATTCTCTCTACTTAGTCTTTAAACTTTTGGAAGTTTGTAGTCGTTCAAACTTGTAATTAAAAAATACAACTATATGTTTTGAAATCAAGAGATATCATAGAATATGTTAGTCTTTTTTTTAAACTATGGGAACTTAGCAATCTCCAAAGAGTATATGTAACAACCTGCAAGCCACATATACCAATAATTCATAGGTCAGCTTAGGTTAAGACTTCACATCAAGGGGATACTTACCTTTTCAACTTAAAAGGTTAATATGTGCAACCCTGCTCTATGTTGAAATTGAACCTGTGATCTCCTCGAAAATACCACATGTTCTTAAACATTAGACCCACTCAAATACACATTATATGTCGATCTTTTAAATGAATAAATAATTAAATCCACAAAGATCATAATTCACAAACTCTAATGATATGCTTTCCTTTCATGTGCCTTTTGTAAACTTTTCCTTCCCTCACTTATTCACTACACTACAATAAAAAAAAACTTTTTATATTATAAAAGGGAAACCTTTAACCACATCCATTTTCTCAAAATTCAAGGGCTTTGTAATTGAAATGAGCATAAATCTTATGCCATTCCATTGTTAGTGCAGCTATAAGCTTGTTAAGGCCGTCATCTTCTAATCCTCTTGCAATTACGATTTATTAGTTTCTTTTATTCTAAATCACCATTTGGTAATTTATTTTAGTTTTTATTTGAAAAAAATTGGCCTAACTCTATTTTGTAACATTGTTTTGTTATTTGGTTATTTATTTTATTTTTTATTTGAAAAAAATTTGCCACACTCTATTTTGTAGCATTGTTTTGTTATTTTAATGAGAGATTAAGTTTTATATTTCATTGCACGTTTCTTTTAACATTGTTATTTGCATCTTAATGGACATTTTTCTTGTCCTTCTACCATGTGGACATGGTAGGCTGATACTTGTTGACAAACCATTTTTTATATAAGACATGGTGGCTTTGAGTTGATGAATAATGTATTTATAGTTTTACTTTGAAATGATGCAAAATCTTTTTTTTTTATATAGCATATATTTTCAATATAAATAATGAAATGTTTTTTAGTCTTTTACTTTATTTTAATAAATTAAATTATTTTTATATATTTTTAATTATATTTATAAAACTTCCTTTTCTATTCAAGGTTTTTTTTAAATGCAGCTATATATTTATAGAAGAGGAACCAAAATTACAAGTCGACTTATCAATTTAGGCGCTCTGGGGTGATGAAACCACCATCTTAGACTTTCAAAAATGCTAGGTTTTTTCTATTCAAGTTACTTTAGTTTAATAAATTAAATTATTTTTATATAATGCTAACTATATTTATAAAACTTCCTTCTCTATTCAAGTCGGGGTTACTATTTTAAGATTTGCCATTCTCTATATTGTAATGCCTCTTCTTATGTGTCTTATCCTTTTGTTATTTTAAACTAGCCTTTCCCTTGCCATTGTGCTAGTTGGAAACATTGGTTTAGAGTCACTATCTACTTTGTATAGTTTAATTTATTGTTATTCTTGTATCAATAAGCCTCTCAAAAGTCCAGGGTTGTTTTTAGCCTAATAAACTAATACTTGTAAAAGGATTTGGATGAATGAGATAGATTATTAAGAATAATAGAAACAAGTTTAGAATGATAGCAAGTAACTAATTTCCAATATATCTAAAATTATTAGGTTGATCTCTCAGTAAATCATGTTTTGCATCTTTAAATTATATAATTTGTTCCTTGAATAAATGTAGGTCTTATGTTAGTGTTGACACTAGCTTTGCCCCTCTTCAATATGAGGGATCCATTAACTAAAATTCCCAATGGAGGTCCATACCATTCATTGGTAAATTCTTCAATTCATGGTGTTAACAATTATATTCAATTTTGTATTTAATTTTTATATTTTACTTTGAGAGACAACAAAATTTTGAAAAATAATCTTAGAACTAAAAGAAATGTATATTTATAAAAAACTCGATTATGCATTATGTGAAGGATTAAGCATCTACAACAAAGTCAAATCCTTAATTGAACCGTACATAACAAACCCAAACGATTAATATATTTGAATGATTAAAATTAAGACAACATAATCACTATAAACTACTCTAATTCAAATCTAATTACATTCCCATATATTTTCATTTTCAAATTAGCATAAAGAATAGCATTCCTTTCTCTCAATCGCAGGGGCTAGGCCCAATTGAGTGATAAATATAATAATATATATGTTATTAATTCAAATCGTCTTACAATGGTAAATGGGTAGCTATTTTAAGCAACTATTATGAAAGGGCATAACTCAATTGTTGGCATTAACGAATTTTACTTTTTTTTTAATCTCCTAATTGATTATATTAATTCACAATAAATGTACATGATGAAACAATGTTGGTCTGTCCCATTGGAAACCAAACCAAAAATAGAACAACATACTACCATTTAGTAACCAAACTGAGTATAAATGTTCGAAAAGTAAACTTTTAAAGACTTGAGAGGACTAAAAATCCCTAGGATCTCAGTTATCAACAAAACCCACTAAAAACTATACAAGCTTTACTACAATATCATCATCAGAAATGGTAATAAGAGGCACCTCTTGCCAAAAGATTGTGGTCCCACTACTTCATACCTCACGCATGTGGTGTCTTTGGTAAGAAATTTTAGCTTGGCCTCTATCTTTCTGTTGTGGTCCATCAACAAGATTTCCTTCCTCTCTTCTTTTCCATTCACAAGTGCCTTCCCTATCATAGATTTCACTTGTTAGTAAAGAGCCACAATTCTGAAATACTTGATATCTATGAATCCGGTGTTGCCTTGGTCTTGAACCCATGGACTCATCTCCATGAATATATCCTCAAGCCTGAGATACTTTTCCTCTGCTTTCACCCAAGCCTCAACTTGCATCATCTTCTCACGGATACTCGTTGAAATCTGGGTAACATAGGTTTGGCGGGCCTTGCATCCACTTGAGCGTTGGCCTATTATTGTTGCTTCCTCTACCTCGTCCAGTCATCTGGGCTCTCCAATGTCGCTACAAAATATTCCCCCAACGTTGATACTCCCTTGAAACATCACCATTGCAATGATATCTCCCTAGAGCCCTGTTGCTGATGACGTTAACCAAGTGACCTGATGATGAGGGCGCCTACAAACCTCCACAAATATCCATACTACCTTCCACCCACAGACTTGCATGAAACACAAAAACAAGATCATCGTGCTCCAATAGAAACCCTTGAGCATAATTTTATCCATCTCTCCCATTACAAACCGAAATTCATAAGCCAGAAGTCGAAGTTGTCTCCTTGCCGTACCTCTCAGGAGGTGGTACACAAACGCAATTAACACTATCATCTCAAAAGGGGAAGATCGAATGCCATCATTGCTCGGTTGGATATCGATTGAGCTAACTGGACATCATCGACACCGCCAACGCATGCACCTTGCTCCTCATTCCCCTACGTAGTTGCTGACTACCCAAGGTAAGCCCTGTGGTAGGACCGCCACCTCCCGCCTCCCTAACACCCAATCCAGGGAAACAAATTCAAATTATTATTGGCAATTAGTTAATACCTTATTTTGGTATATTACAAGTCATCACTTACCAAAATGATTTATCCATGAATCATTTGTAAAGATCATTGCCTTGATCTGAAATATTACTTTCCCCAATAGCTTCATCCTTCGAAAGGTTTATCCATTTAATAAGGTACTTGTTGACACTTCTTGAATGAAGGATTTTGGTTCCTACTTCTAAGATGCATTCGTGTTATTCTAGCATCAACTTTTCTTCTTTATCCATAATGGGTAGTTTAGTTTGTATATGAGTTTTTGGATTCATCCAATTTTTTTTTCAACACGAGACATGGAAAACATTGTGTATTCATGCATTCATCTTTTGATTGGATATATATATGTACTCATTGGTGGAATTCGTAATTGGGCTAGGCTTGAACTCGCGTGAAACATGGTTGATTATGGTCCACTGCCACTATAACCTCCAAGCGTACTGACAATACACCACATGCGGTGCATAGGGCTATGAGGTTTGAACCACTGACGTCGTCGCAGGGAATTCCTTAATAGTGCAACTTATCGCCAATTGATCTACAACTCTGGGGCTTTTGTTTGGTATATCCAAGGCATAGGCTACTTGGCTTATTTTCCTTCAGATTTGGTAAGGACCAGAAAACTTGGGTGCAAGTTTATAATTTTTGTAATTTTTGAGTGAATTTTGCTTATATAGTTGGAGTCAAACAAACACCCAGTCTCCTACATCAAATTCACAACTGGTCATCTTTATGTTGGTTTGTTGCTTGATTTGACTCCTTGCATGTTCAAGATAAGTCTTGAGGATACAAATGATTTCATTAGAAGTAGCTAGGAAAGTATCATATGTAATATTATACCACCATTTTGCAAGATGTAACCAATTGTGCCATCAGAATTAACGATCATTCACAAAATTCCTTAGGTATCGTTATTGGAAAAACTATCGTAGTAACTAGCGTCAAGGTTAATAAATAGCTCGGTTCTAAGACAACAAACTCTAATTTCCTACTCAATTAGTCAAACCCAAAATTCAATGAGGAGGAAGATAGAAACATACTCTAATTTTGGTGGTTGTGTCCTTCATAGATGCTTGTCATTCTCAAGTCTCATCCTTAAGTTGGACTTCTTCTCTCTCAGACCTGCAAACAAGAAAACCAATACACCTTCCTCAAAGCAAATTGGCTACTTTAATCAAAAGGCCAAAATCAATATTGAATATCTGACTTATTAAGCAAACTGATCTCTTAGGTGAGAATCAATTCTCTTTCCAAAATACTACACATTAAGCAAACAATAAAATAAACAATAGTATTTAGGGGAGGGAAAGACGAGTGATCTTATATGTATTATTAAGAGACAACAACAAAGTACAATAATTACATGAATCTTTGATGCATCAACTCCTTCACTAGACTGGATTCCTCCTACCTGAACTATTAACATGTCTCCAACCAACTCCCTCACTTGATCTTCGAATAAAAGGGATGATTAAAGATGATCAAATTCCCCACTCACTCTAGAAGGAAGATAAACTCAAAAATAAGAAATTTTGAGGGAAAGGGCACTGCAAAAGTCTTTGGCACTCAGATTCCAAACCTTCAACATGTGGCTATATTGATGGTATTGTCCCCTCTTTCTTGTTTGGGGCTTTCTTTTATGCTTGGAGAAAGTGGTTCAGGGAGTTGGATCGGGTGTAATAGAGCCCACGTGGATTGGCAATGACCTTCAACCCCCTGAAACACACATGTGAGCACACATGTTTTATTATTATTACTATTTCCATGCTTTTAAGATGTATACACGTGTTTCTAAAGGGTAACACATGGATACACATATTGCTAAAAGACAACCTACATATGGAAGCCAACATTTAGTTTTTTGAAGGATTTTCCACACTTTTCGATGTGCAAGAGGGGTGTAGGGGGTTTAAGCATTATTGAGTTTAATTTGGTTATAACATATGCCCCCTAATGTATGAGGTTAGAAGAGATGTTGATATCCGAAATGCATTATAAAATAGTATGGAAACTTGATGAGCGGACTCGGGCAAGGTGCACCAAGACTCGATAAGAAAAAACATATGCAAACAAAAACCAAGAATTATAAAACTTCCTTCCCGAGGTAAGCATACTATACTCAGGTGTAGATAAGCGTGGCCGCCAAAATAAGTACATTGTGGATTCATGAATTATATAAAAATGATGAATCATGGCCACAAAGAAGATACACAGTGGATCCATGCCAAAAATAGATCATAGCCATATGAATAGATAGATAGTGGATCTATCTCTTAGTATATTGTAGGAGAACAATTGAAACTGAAGTGAGTGTAAAATGGCTCTCCATGTAGTACAGGTGTTATATGATGTATGGCATAGTCTTGCACAACTCAGGCAATAACAAAAATGTGAAAATGCTACTGGAGCCCTATGTATTCCACCCAAATCGCTGCTATGTACATGTTCTTATGTGTTTGATTACCGATCATTGATGTATAATATTAACAAATTCGAGACAACCATGGATGATGATAATGTAAGTCAAGGTAGTTAGTAGATTCTATCAAGTGTGAATAAGGGAATTGTCGTCACACTTGTAGAATTTATCAATTAGGGGACATTGATGAATTCCAATTGTCAATAGCGAGGAAACTTGCAACTAATGACTACAAACCCCAAGGTACTAAAAGATATCTACATCACCTTTTCGAAGCAAGATGAGTTAGCATTGATGTGAAGAGACTTGTTGGAAGGGTTGCATTAAGGATCCCCCATCAACCAGCACGAGGAGATATCAATGACTAACCTGTTTTTGATAGGTATTGGACAAAGTTTTGCAGGATCACACCATCGGGTATGCCTCTCGCATGAACTAGGTGTGAATAATGCATGAAAGAGACCCCCTAAGCAATGAATGATAATGAGAGTCGTTGGAAAGGGTGAGGACTTCCACCAATGATGAAAATGGAATCCAAGGTACAACATGAATCCCCAAATGTAAATAAAGGTCTTGCGGTTTAACACAATGGGAAACCGTTCATTCAAATACCCGTGATGAGGTGTCATCTACTGAGCGCGAGGTATCTCACCAATGATGTAAGTAGGGGCCAGGTGCTATCGACTCTAGGTCATCTTCTTAGAGCAATGTGTTGTTGTTGATGAGAAGTGACCCACTAGTGAGAAGTCAATGGGGATGATTTCAAACATTGGATATGATTATACTGAGAACAATTTGACAATAGGGAAGGACGACATGCAAAGTCAGGGAATCAAAGGAATGGTTGACTCAGGTTTAAACTTCCTTTGAACAAAAAGCACAACACATTTTGTGACTTGAGCAATAATTAATACCCATGGATAGAACAATGAGATAAAGTCAACGATGCATCAGGTAATGAAGATTGCTCCACTAAAACCCAATCTGTGAAGGTAAACACGACAAAAGTGCTTTGTTCAAAGGAAACATAACTATTCTGCTCAAGTCATACATATGACATCAAACTTCTTTCCCCAATCTCTTTTTTTTTTAATAAATATTTGATTTTTCTGTCTTCTTCATATTATAAAGTCTAAAAAAGAATAAAATAATGTTCTATTACAGTGGAGGAGATGAGTGTCGTATGGTGTTCAACTACTTTCCAAGCACCCATAACATTCATTGCAACAAAAAAATGCAAAAATGGATGTGTAGGATGTAGAAACTCATAAGGCATGTCTCCTATGGTAATAGTTTCAAGAAGCAGCTACAATAAGTGCAAAGGCTAACGACCAATGAGAATGCATAAGCAGTGAGCATTGGATGGTGAACGAATACATATATTAAACTCTATAGCATAAGCAACAGTTTGTGATGTAGCAACACAATTGAAACCGAAATGTTGGGAGCCCCTATAAGGAATGGGAAGAAAAACATAAGGAAGAAGTCACGTGGCTTCAACACATAGTTATGGCGGGGATAAAAGCGGGGATAAAAGGGACTCCCAAGTCTAATAGAAAACTTCGGCATGGGCACCATAACAAATAATCGAGGTTCTATCTAGGGTACCCATGTTTAGTAGGCTCTATCACACAAATTACGACATTTAAAAACATAGTGGTAATGTCACAATGTGGTGAGGGTGGACCCTTAGGAAAATTGAGTGATATTGGTTCATAATGCATGTGCATGGTATAATGGGCCTATGCTATATGCTAGTTGAAATATCCTTACCTCAAGTTCCAATAGGGTCATTGAACAGGTTCTTCATATTTTGAAATCCTGCAATCAAGACAAAAAGATACTACACCAAGTATTATTAGTTGACATCCCACAAAAAGAAAATCCTAAAGTTTATTAGGCACTTTTAGCAAAATATTTGGACAAAAAGGTTTAAAATGTAAAAATATATGTTATTGAAAGTAAAATCACTTTTTACACCAACATTTTACCAAACTTACCATTTCACTTGAGATTTCAACTTGAGATTGTGGTAGATTGGATGATTGAATTTCGAAGATGTCACCACTAGGTTCATTCTTTCATTGTCGTCTTTCCATTGATGTCTCAAATTTTTATTTTTGATCAATTTTTCCATGCTATATTTCTTTTTTTTAAATCATCCCCTGCACATCCATGAGTTTCCTTTTTATGTGTCGCGTATATATTATTATATTTGAGACTATCCAGTTTATGGGTTGCATATGTAATGCCCTATAAGCAACTGTAACGAAGCAAATCGCGTATTCCCCTAAGATTTTTGTAAAAAATGTTTATCCATTGAAAACCAAACTAACTTTTTCAAATTGGATATGTAGGTTAGCACGCTGGTTATCTAGTGGAGGGAAAGTGGGCATAAATTGGCTGACCAACTGGTTGTGAACAACCAATAGTTATTGGATGAGCTTCAAGACTGTGGGCTATTGAAGTTCTTCTGTTGTGAAAGCATGTGAGCACAACCCGAAGTCCTTAATCTTCTTATCCAATATTGGGAACCTGACCGGGAAGTGTTTGTGCTTGGTGACCAACACCTCAGCATAGAGTTAGAGGACATATAGTTCCTCACTAGATTGTCTCGCTAAGGTGATCTAGTGAATCTCAGGGAAGGACCACAGAGGCTTGATAGTACATGAGTATATTGATGCCTACCACAGTGCAAATGTTGAGAAAGTCGACACCCAAATTTTGGTAGAGAAGATAGGTAGCCTTAGTCTCAAAATCATATTCTCGATCATTGTGAGGATTGTAGGGTATGAGTGCTTGAGGCCAACTATATTTGAATGGTGTACAGTTTTGTTGGGTAATGTCAAACCACATTTGATAGGATGTAAGACAGGTTCCTTGAAGAACTTTGGATATGGATCTCTTTTAGTGTCATTTTTCATGGAGAGAGTTCATGCCATGCACCTCCGCATGCTTGTGCCCCCCCATAGTCTATGGGAGCCTCGTATGAATGTCTTGGGAGACATGATGCGAAGGCTTGGAGGAGACGTCTTCAATGTGTTCAATGATGATTTTTTTTATTGGTGGAAAAAACATGTGATCACCATAGATGGTTACCCATATCAGTTCATGCATTATCAAAACGATCATGAGCTACCACTTCCTCCAAATGCGTACTAGGGTGACATCTGTAAAATTGTTTTTTGAAATTTTTTATCTTCAAAAAATTTATGCTTTTTAGAGGTATGTAATATATTTTTTTGTGTTTTAGAGGTATATAATTTTTTTGTGTGAAGTTTCTAACAAAATAATTTTATGATGCAGACCTAGGTCTGGTTCAACCTGCAAGACCTTGGCAATACAAGAGGAGGCCTAGAGAGGACCAAACAGAAGAAGATGATGCAACTAGATTTTTGTAGAAAATACATAGGAACCTAGAGGGATTGACCATCTGGGTCCCTATGGAACATATATAGGACCTACCTGAGCGCATGTAGAAGTAGGTTGTACGGGTTTGTAGTCTTTGGTTTCATCTTCTTCGACGAGTGGCTTCTTTGGTAGTTTGTTACCGAGATGTGCATGTCAAACTAAGTCCCGGGGCATAGCCATTTTTGATGTATTTTGTGTACTCAGGAGCCTAAGCAACCCTATTTTTTATATGACTCAAAAGCTTGATGGATTCACACATTTTGTTTTTTTAAACTTGATGTAAAACTTATAATTATTAATAAGAAAACTATCAGTTGTTTTTATGTACAAAAATGTTTACTCACTTATTATTTACATGTGCTTGATTATTGTTGTGACAAATTCTAATCGAAGACATCATTAGCTAATGCATCAAATATAAAATTAAAACTTCTTGGAACATGAATGCATGAAATAAATTCAAAATGTCGTTCGAAAAGTTGCACCTATAAAAACCTTCTCATGAGAATATAGTCACGAGCATGGTACATATTATTAAGCTGTGACATTGCCAACTGAGAGTCCAAGTGGACCCTCAAACTTTGGATTCCATGTGATATAGCATCCAACTAGACTTAGATTACCACACTGTATTTGGCAATGTTATTAATTGTTGAATCAATGCATACTCCACTTCTACTTACTAGCAGACCTATGGAAGAGTAGACTACCCAAGCAACGGTGGCAAGATTCTGAGTGTGGCAGCTAAAATCATCTGTGAAGGCCATAAACAATGATAAGAAAGAATTTGAAAGGTTAAATGATATAAGTATGCCTTATCCTGATATTTTAAAAGAAAATATGTCAATGATCTATCCCAACAGTTGGATCATTAACTATATTAAAGAGAAATATGGTGCATTCGGTCATTACCTGCATGGTGAAGAGGATGTGCTAAACATAGAGAATGGGTGGAGCAACTTTGTAATAATCTCTCAGTGTACTTTGTAATTTATTTTATAATACACGTTTTGTTGTTGTTGTAAATAAGTCATTATATTACAGCGACAAAAAATTACATAGATTAAAAACATATGGCCTTGGAGGTGTATAGACATGATAGCCGCCGGATATTCACCTCAAAACCCTTCATATTGTTGCATAACTAGTAGAAACCTTAAGACTAATAACCCTCCTATACTTCTATTTCAGAGACCCATCCTATCCATCATCAAAAAAGGTTTGTAAGAACTATTCATTCCTCCTACAATTGACCGCCTACTGCTATAACAAAAGGACACCGACATAAGAAAAAAGTGTAGAACTTATACATCCGCTCTAAATTTGGCCTCCCAAACATTACTGTAACAAAAAAACTTAGACATAAAAGGGCTACTTGTTCAAGACACAAAGCTAGAGAATCTCATCAAATATCCTTGTTCGGCTTCGGCTCGAAAGGATGGATCAGGCAACATGCATGACCTGCATTGGAACCAAAACCATCAACAACGAGCACCTGATCACCCGAGACACCCATACCCAGATCCAAGGCAGGGGGAAGATAGATTTGAATGCCCATTTTACCAGCAATAAGATAGATTTTACAGTGCATAAGCCTACAGTCCTGATTATGCTCTTTCTATGCCCAGATAGGCTCCTCGTCACTAGCTGCCTTATTCTCTCTCTCAATGAGAATGCACAAGATGAGACCTTCCATAACCCAGAAGGTGGCCATGATCCTATCATAAGCCAAGAGTTGGCCTACAATCAAACCAGGTTCAACGACCCACTCGGAAACCTCTTCATTTAATCATTTTGAGGACATAGCTTTGACTTACTCCTCCATGTCTCTCTTCACCTTCTCAATTTCCTTTTTGATAACCAGAGGGATTCTATCCCTGAAGAAACTGGGAGCCTCATGGGATTTCTTTTGCTCAGTCTTACACCTCGAAGCTTTACCTTTCTTCTTGGCTCGTAGCACTCTCTGCGATTTTCTCCCCCGTGGATCCATCCTTACCCTCCATAGCAAACAATTAATTGCCTTATTGCCCTTTCTCCTAACAATACTTCGCCTAAGCTCAAACAAAATATGAAAACCAAGGCGAATGCAAAAAATCAAGAGCCTTTCCCCCTTTCTTATAGCACTTTCTTCCTTTCCTTCCATAAATGACGCCATTATAAATCCATCACTATCATTTGTTCGCCAGAGAGCCTCCTCCACCATAATTGGATTTCTACGTAGATTTTTAGATGTCACCCTCTGTACGAGGATCTGGCTGTATTCCTTGCTCATCATCATTTGCAACGGACCTTAATGATGTTAATTTTTTGATAATTTCATTCAAACATTATCTAGGATCCTACTAAGAGAATAACATGCACAGCATAACAATCATAAACACAAGAGACACAGAGTTTCCTCGGGGAAAACCAAGAAGGTGAAAAACCCCGCAACTTCCTCAGAGATAGAATAAGCCCCAATACAAAGATCACANCTTCAAGGGTGTATACACTGAATCTCATGATGAGTATATTTTGGGTGTAACAACCATCAATGCTCTTCATTCAAGAAAATAAATGTAGTAGAAGCACTCTGGATACCCTCATGGCACGTCTTTGGAAAGGCAACAGAGCGGTAGCTATTGATGCAAATGGAGATTCGAGTGGTCTCGCATTGATTTGGATCCCATAAGAGATAAATCTCAATTATTTTCTAGTCACAAGAAATTCCATCTCAACCTCTTTCCATGTTTTCGGTACTAATTTCCATGGCCATCTTACCAATTTCTATAAACCACAATCTCTAGACTAAAAACTCACACTTCTAGACTATCTGGAGTGGTACAGGAACAACACTCCTAGATGACCTTGGATCTTAGCTGGATATTTTAATATGGTCACCAATCTTTGAGAGATAAAAGGGGGGTGCAGATCCCTTTCTCAAGAAGATAATCGATTCAAAATATTCATAGAAAACAATCGATTGGTTGATGTAGAAACCATCAATGGAATATTCACTTGGAACAACTAAAGAGGAGGACTACATTAGATAGCTTCAAAACTTTACCATTTCCTACTTTCAGAAGACATTATAGACATTGGCATGAATCTAACAGCGACGATCCTCCCCTCTATTGGCTCTGATCACAGGCTGATCAGTTTGACTTAGCAGGGACAAAGACCTTTCTTACTGCATCCCTTTAGATTTGAGAAATTCCGGATCTCCCACCTTGACTTTCATGAAACTATCAAAAATTGGTGGACATTTTTCCATGTCTCAGGTAATTCTAAGATGCACAGGCTCCAGGAGAAATTAAAACTCCTTAAGAAAAATATAAGGATTTGGAATAAGAACACTTTTGGAAATATCTTTACAACTAAGAATTCCCTGGATTAGGAAATGAACTCTCTCCGACAACAGATGATAAATGAAGGCTGCATATAGGAGAGAAACAAAAAAGAAGCATAGATTCAGGCTCAAATTGATGATCGATGCAGGTAGGAGGAAATACTATGGAAACAAAAGTCGTGAATCAACTGGTTAAAAGAAGGAGAGCGCAACACTACCTTCTATCACCGTTCAACCATACAACACAGAATGCACAAAAAAATCAACACTTTAAAGAAGACAGATGTAAATAGGGTGGATATGCATGAGGAAATAGATCAAGAGTTGGTTGCGTTTTACAAGGATCTGCTAACAGAAGACTCCCTGAACAGGTAAGCTTCTATTGACTATATCACAACTCATATCCCGATAATAATAACAACAGATGAGCAGAATGAAACCCTCATATGACCCATCACCGCTTTGGAAGTGGAAATAGTGGTTCAACAAATAATAGAAGGAAAATCCCCAGGTCTAGATGGTTTCACCATTGATTTTTTCCATCATTGTTGGGGTATGTTCATGGATGAATTATGGGAGATCGTGGAAGAATCACTCAAGAAACAGTGGGTTCTTCCAGCTCTCAATGCTACCTTCCTCACTATCATACCAAAGGAGTAAAATGCAGCTTCTCCAAGTAAGTATAGACCCATGATTTCCCTCTGCAATGTTGTTTACAAGATCATTTGCAGGGGTATTGTTAATCATCTCAAACCACGTCTAACTTCTCTCATATCCCTTGAGCAGACTAGCTATGTAGAAGGAAGACAAGTCCTTGATGGGATCATTGTAGCTCATGAGGTCATTCATTCCCTTAAAACCACCAAAAAACCAAGTATGCTCCTCAAGCTTGATCTCTCCAAGGCTTTTGATAAACTTAGCTGGAACTATATTGAAAAAATATTCCTTTCCTTTGGATTCTCTCACTCCTGGACTAAATGGGTCATTTCCCTTATTTCCACTCCCTTCTTTTCCATTCTGGTTAATGGTACTCCTTCAACCACCTTCTCCCCCTCCAGAGGAATCCTCCAAGGAGACACCCTTTCACCCTTCCTTTTCATATTGATAGCTGAAGGTTTGGGATGCCTACGCAAGATCCACTTCTCTAACGGCCTCCTCGAAGGCCTTACTCTACATGATAATCCTCCTCTCACGCACCAGCAATTTGTGGACGATAACCTACTTATGAGTCATCCCTCTGTGCAAGAAGCCTGAACCCTAAAGCAGATCCTAAAAGTCTTCTCAGAAGCCTCCAGAACTTCTATTAGTCTTGATAAATCACACATCTTTCTCTTCAACACTCCAAGCATTACTCAAAGGAACATAGCCAGAATCCTCGGGTTCTCTATTTCCTCACTCCCCTCCAAATATTTGGGAGCCCCTGTCACTGATTTTGCTATCAAACACTCTTCCTGGAGAGAACTGCTAGATAAACTAGAGGTTAAACTCTCCTCTTGGCCCACTTTACAGTCTCTAAACCTAGCTAGATGTCTTATTCTCATCAAGTCAGGTCTTCAAAACATGCCACTCTAACTATTTTATGTTCTTGCAACACCAAAATGGGTCCTAAAATCTATGCGAAGTCTTCAATGCACCTTTATTTCGGGGGGGTGACAAAAATCACTTCAAATGGCATCTTGTTAAATGGGATACGGTATGCATGACCAAATCATATGGAGGTCTAGGCCTGAGAGATCCAACCATTAGTAATGAGATATTTAATGCTAAAATTTGGTGGAATTGGGTGAAAAAAAATTCCACATTGTGGGCCCAACTCTGGAATTGGAAATATGCCTCCAACTGGTACCCATAGGAAATCATTCGTTTCAATCTATCCATACAAGTTTCTCTCATCCGGAACGTTGCAAATTCCCAGAGGCACTTGGTCCAACAACACAGTTTTTGGGAAATCAGAAATGGGTCCTCTTCCCACTTCTGGACAGATTCCTGGCAACAAATGCCTAGTTTGCATCACCTACTCCAAATGCCACTCTTACAGGACTTCATATAGGCCTTTGAAAATCTCTCAGTCGAGGATTATTGGGCGAGTGAGGCGCAACATGATTTCATGATATGGACACACCCAAGGTAATGGGGAATTCAAATGAATAATGATGATATGGATAGGATATGGAAGGAGCTACAAAAGAGAAAAAAATTCATTCATCCAAAACTAGACATCATTAGATGGGTTTATAAGTCCATTGGATCCTTCAATATCAAGGAGGCCTATCACTTACATACTCAGAATCACATTGAACAGTGGGACCCCATATGGTCAAAACTTTGGAGTATAATACCTGGAAAAAGTTCACCACCTTCCTATGGCTCATCATCGACAAATAGTTCCTCTCTTGGGACAATCTTATTAAACGCAGACTTCATGGTCCTTCCAGATGTGCTCTTTGCAACAATCAGGAGGAAGCCATGGAGCACTTGCTAGACTCTTGCTCCTTCTCTAAAAACTTATGGGACAGACTAAATATCCTTTGTAGAATAACTGATCGAGTGCATGGTAATCCTATCCAAACCTTTAAAAATTGGACTGAAAAACCTTGCCAAAACAACATCCTCAACCGACTTTAGAATCATGCCCCAAGTTTTGTGGTTTGGGAAATTTGGAAAGAACGCAAATCTAGAATTTTTAAAGACAATGCTAGAACTGATGATCTAGTTTGGGTTAAGTGTAAGGACCACATCTTGGAAACTTTCCTTCTCCAAAACTGGTATGACCAAGACTTCAAAGCCAACCCTCTAGAGACTGTGATTTTAAAAAGCTGGAAAAATGGTCCTCAAACGTTCACTTCTAGCAACATCAGCAGACCCGTATCTCCTCCAAGTCCTAACTCTTGGAGTCGACCTCCCTCTATTTTTCTCAAACTCAATTTTGATGGATCTTCTAAAGGAAATCCAAGCCATGTTGGATTTGGTGGAGTCTTCAGGGACATCTTAGGGAAAACTACCCGCCTCTACTTTGGAAATATGGGCCATGAAAGAAATAATGTGGTGGAAGCAACTCTTCTAAATGGGATTCAAATAGCTTCTTCTTGATCCTTTCTTCCCCTGATAATAGAAGGATATTCTCAAATTTTCATCTCCATAGCTAAAAAAATTCAATGTGGCTCCCAAATCACTAAGCTCTCTCCCAGCTGGAGGCTCAACTTTAGACTCTCTCGAATGGAAACCCTTATTCCCGTTAGGGGCCATTACTTTCCAACATGTTATAAGGAAATCCAATGCACTAGAAGATCAAATCACTAATGAAGGTGTCTCAAGTAATGTCTCCCTCCAATATTTGGATCCTGTCCTGCTTCTTGATTCTCATCTCAAGCAAGATTTCCTCTCCCTAATGGAACATGATCGTCAAATCCGGGATTCGAGTGATTTTTCTATGCATATGGACTCCTCCACGGTGGTCTCATCCTCCCACCACATGGAGCATGCTCGATCCTCGCTTCATGCGAATTAATAAGGCTTCATCATCAATGCATTTGAACATTAACTCATTGGTCATTCGAGCCTGCGCTCGAGCCGGCTCTGGTACTTGGACCTCCTTCTTTCCCCCATGTGAATTAATGGACTTTGCAGGAACCGATTTAAGGCCCTTGGGTCGGAATTACTTCTACATTCAACCTCCGAGCAGTTGGAGTTTCGCTAAGGTTTATTCTCATCTTTTTGATGGGTGATTGTTGACAGTTTGGGTTTGCTTCTCTTACCCATGCACTCTGCTCTACTCTGGTTCTTTTGCTCTCGAACTCTGCCCTGAGCCCCCTTGGATCCCTTCTGATATGCATAGGAATTCAAGGGTGACATACTAGTTTGGAAAGATGTCTCGTAGGATCTATGGTGTTCCTCGTCGAGGTGGTGATGGTCGTTTCAACTAAGGAAATCATGGGAGAGGAAGATTTAATTTCAATGCGTATGAAAATTCAATCCGAGAGCATTTGAGAATGATGATCGAAAAATGGGAGGAGGAATTGGTTTTGCAGCATCTAGTTACTCAAAGGACTTGTGTTAGGCGTAGGAATTTCTAGATGGTTCAAAATATGTTGGCCAACATTCTCTTACAAGCTGAGGAGCCTTGACAGGGGATTGAAACCCCACCTCCACCTCCTGCTTTGTCCCTTGCTGAGCACTCAACCTCTTCTCCTACTGCTTCACAAATTTCCAAGCCAACGGACACCAAGAATACTCAGCATGACAAATGTCTAGTGCAACATGCGGATTTCACTAACGTGGAATCCACCGGTGGCCACAAGCATAAAAGGCTGGAACACATTGGTTCTTCCATCCTGGTTTCCCCCAAAAGACTGAACCATTACCAGCAAAAAATGCCACATAAAGCTCCTCAAGATCTGAATCCATGGCGACCATTGACAGCTCCACGGGTTCCAGCAACAAGAACGTCCTTGGCATCTCTTCCATCTCTGGATATTTTTCGTTGCCCCATCGTGGAGGAGAAGGTTGACGAGGCTAATACAGATGGTGTCTCCAAGTAATCCTGTGTTTTTTCTTTCTCTAGTTTATCTACATATCTGATGGACACTCTGCTTTGGGTCAACAAGTTTTTTGTTCATTCGCTCATGCTTATATTAGAATTCGTTACAGGCTCTTTTGTAGCAGGTCTAGTTTTATGCTTTTAGCAGTGTTTTGTAATTATCTCTATTACCTACATATTGATGAAAGATCATACTTTCAACCCATATGTGAGCAAGTATACAAGGGCCATACTTTGAATTTTTTTCTCTGTAAGAGGCCTCAAGATTCTCTCAGAACTACATACCATCCTATGCATGTAATATTTTTTGTACTTTAATTTATTTTTTCTCTGTAGTTTACAAAAAAAAGGATAGTTGTTGCTTGTTTATTCCAGCTGCAATTCTCTCCTTATCTCATAAGAAAACAACCCTTTAAGTTTATCCTTTGACTCTTGTTACCCCTTTTCAAAGGATAAACTTGGCATGCTTCAACCCATTTGCAAGGAAGAAATCAATGTTCTTATATTCATATTTATTGTGGCAATGGTAAAGACTCAAGAGACATTTGCAGCATATTATTGGCATAGTTTGTGAATGCACTAGGAAACCAAAGAGGTTGTTGGATACAATTATCATAGCAGATTCCATGCTCATATTTGTATTTGTACTTAATGAAAAATGTGGGTGACCTTGTTATGCATCTAATACCATGAATATAAACCTCAGTTACAACATTCATCAATAATCGAGGGACAATGGATAACGGTGTGGATTAAGGAAGGCACATTTAAACGTCCTCCTTTTCCCATACCCTCCACACATTTCTTCATACATCGATGTGATGGGATTTTCAAGGTTCATATTACAGAGAATTGTATTGTAGGTGTGATTTATCAGGCTACTAGGGTGGGGGATTTATGTCGTTTAACTAGTTGAGTGGGATATTTGTTAGGGTTTGTCCTGTTACATTGTTTGTTAGGATGGGACCATATACACTTGGAAAATGAATCAAAGAGCAACATCGTTGGTTGGTCAAAAATTCTATTGGGACTTGACCTTCACCTCGTGGAATGGTTTCAACTCTTTATCCACTTTGAGCCTGGTTGTTACTATGTCGAAAGGAAATATTTTGAATTAAGTGGTGACCTAGGTTGGATGAATTTGTATTCATTATACCACTCTTCATGAGTAAATTATACACTTGAACAGAGAATAACCGATCAAATTGAGGCTCAAATGGAAAGGAACAATGATTTGGAAGAGAGATTGGAATCCCAAATAGGACAATGGAGAAATTGGCTACAAACATTGAAATGCACTACAACATGATACTGGGTTTTGTTTGTACCTCACAATATATCATGGATAATCCTTGAGGTTCCATAGATTTAGTCAAGGAAGCACTATGGAGGAAATTATAGTTCAACATGCACTAGGGGAGCATGATGAAGAAGCAAGAAACCAAGCAACACTTGGAAATCAAGAGATTGGTGAAGAAGAAATGAAGGAAGCCCATAATGGGCATGAATTTGGTTAATTAGACCAAGTTTTTCATATGATTTTCTATGCCATATTCTTTTATGGACAATTCATTAGAATATATAGTTGTTAATAATATAGATTACAAGTAGATAATAGTAAGAATGTCCAGCCTATAGGTATAGGCCTATTGACATAAGTGGGAGTTCCAAACAATACATACATACATACATATATATATATATATATATATATATTTGTTGACCAATTTGACCATAGCTTTTATATATCAATGAAAATCACTTATATTCCTGTTAAAACACAATTTATAAACACTAAGAATATAGGCGACATACATTGATTTTAATGTTAGTAGCATATAAGATGGGATTTATCAGGATTGGAATTTCAAATTAAGTGTACCCATTAAAATTGACCAATTAAAATACATAACTAGTCATATTTAAAAATTTCCATATATTTTATGACCGATCAGATTGCGTTTAAACTGTAAAATCCAATGTAATGTAATTTCTATAAATGATCGATACAACAGAATGTTAAGATACTTCCTAACGAACATTTTTAACTCTCAAAATTTAAACCTAGATCCTACCATAATCAAGTCCATGACAAACTCACTTTTGTGAAACACCAATATAAAATAATGTTATCA
>NWUY0300002107.1:51100-67830 GCA_004151065.3 Larix sibirica | reverse complement strand
TTACTAATGGATTTTACTCTCTTTAGTGACTCTAGTTGTGTTTTTGTGGCCTTGGAGAGTTTCCTCCCCAATCCTAGTCCAAGGCCCTAGATCTAAATCTAATTTTGGTTTTCTATAAATGAAAAATGTGTCTAATTGATTTTAATTATCATTGATTTTATGGTTTTTTCTTACTCAAAATGATAAACAAAGTGAACTTGATGATGTTTTGACTCTTCGTGACTCTCAAATGAAAGATTGCAAGGATGAAAATGCAAGTTTTTTATTCGATTAAGGTCTTACTAAGAGAGGGTGATATTTTTTTTCATTTTCAAAATGAAATGTTCATCCAACAAAAAATCCCAATGGGCACTCAAGACAAACAATCCTTTTAATGCGATCACACCTAAACAAGCAATCCAAACAATGCTTATGAAACCAACAACTCAACCCTAGATGGTGATGAAAACGTACTATTTTGTTCTTTTATTTTCTCACTAATATGAATAAATGAATATAAAATAAATAAATATTTCAAGCATGCTTTCAAACAAAAGGAATAGGGCCGCAGATAGAGGTAAACATCACTGCTAACTTTTACTACTATGTTGCACTATGACAAGCAAACCAAAAACGAATGACAAAGGTTGATTGTATAATGTGGAATATTATTTGGATATAACTTGAAACATAGATAAATAAGTAGCAAAATAAGATACAACAAAATCAAAAAATCATCGATGGGCTAGGAAACTCAAATCATATCATTATTCATTGATTTAAGGTGATGCAAAGCACACTCAAACAAATGGTAAAAAGTGACAACATGTATCATTAAAATGATGAAGAGTATATTAACTAGGTATAATGATTATGTGTACAAACCATAAATAGACTCTCAAAACCAAAAAACAAGCTAGATATGAGACATACTGCAAGGAAGACAAAACATTTCACCTATAGGATATTATCACTCCTATCAAACTATATAGGTAGGGATAAACATAGACTATTACTCTTTGAAAATTATCAAGGAGAGATACTATCACTTTGTATATGATTGGAAGGGGAGATCGCCTAGAGAAAGGAAAACAATTTCGAGATTTGGTTTACATATCAAGGGTTTCGGGGTCTCCAATAACCAAGACAATGTCTATGGAGGACTCAAAGATCAAATTGACTTTCAAAAGGCTGAGAGAAACAAGAAAATTTTCAAATCAAACTAGGGAAAGATCACAAGCTATTCCTTGATGGAGTTGCTAATATTGTTATTGGATATTTCCCTTTTGCAGACAAATAGGACCTCCCTTGGATTTCTTTCCCTTGATCCAAGACAAATGGAGGGTAGACCACTATGATTTACACTCTATATATAATCTTGGAATCATATTAAATAGAAATAGAAGGTAGGAAGGTAACTAACCTTGTCATTAGTGATGTCCATTGATGTAGATGCCTTGTTGGTGTAGATATTGTGGAATTTACTCCAACTCCTTTGCACCTGCTGCCTACACACAATCAAACAATGATACCCATCTCAAACCTCACAAGAATTAATATAATTAAGATATAAATAGATTAAGATCACAATAAATATACAATCTAGATCTCATTTGATATGATCAAGGATAGATCTGATCCTCCAAATATAATAGATGTAATCATAATCACAATACATATAATGATAAAAAATACATGAAATGGAAGGGGAAGGACTGCATAGATTTATAGAATATGAATGAGAAATATACATCATGCACATACCTTGAGCCATGATGAAGGTCTTATCCAATATTCAATATATTTTCCCCAGTCCTTCCTTGATCTCAATCTCATACACAATCATCTCAATGATAGCTTCACGGATCCACTTTGAAATCTAAAACCATAACATACTCTCTTCAGTCTCCCCTTTCCCCCCTGAATTTCCTTCATTATATAGATGGATGGAGGAGGAAATGGGATGAATGTAGACTCCTAGAGTTTGTCACACTCAAGGTGGGATTGTGAGTTCCAAATCCTATGACATGTGGATCCAACTCATCATAGTCATATCCTCAAAAACTAAGCAAATGTGAAGGTTCTCAGTCTATCACTCCTTGTCAGTATTGCAAGGTGGGATAGGGTGATCTCCCTCTTCCTATAATGTAAGGAGTGATAGTGGAATATTATCACTCCCTACACAATGAATAGAGGGTGATAGTCTTCAAACTGATAGTAATTCTCAGATTCAAGTTTCAGAAAGGAATGCCTAGGAATAACAAGTATGGTGAGTCACATTTTTCCTTTCTCATTGAATTCTTTCAAAAAAGGACAATGATGTGTCATATACTCACCACCACAAATTCAAGAAGGGAATTTCAACTTCCTCTCCTTTTTGTTCCCTCCAACATCAGTTTTTGGGGTTTGTGCAGTCTCTTTCTCAATCGAAGGAATTTTCTATTTATTTGTATTCTTCTTTTCTCCATATTTCTGTGGTTGTGTTGATTTTACCATATTCACCTCTGAGGTTTGAGTAGGGACTAGNAAAAAAGGACAATGATGTCTCATATACTCACCACCACAAATTCAAGAAGGGAATTTCAACTTCCTCTCCTTTTTGTTCCCTCCAACATCATTTTTGGGGGTTTGTGCAGTCTCTTTCTCAATTGAAGGAATTTTCTATTTATTTTTCTTATTCTTTTATCCATATTTTCATGGTGGTGTTGATTTCACCATATTCACCTCGGAGGTTTAAGTAGGGACTGGAGTTTATTTGGAAACATATGCATTATATGTAGTATTATTGGCTAATAAATTTTACTAAGTGTCCCTCTTAACTGGCTCATAGAAGCAGTGGAAATAAAACCAACAATTCCATAAGCATGTGGTCAGGGTGTGAGTCTTGATGGATCAATAGATGGTCCAGGAGCATGTAGAATAAGATCGTATAATGTGCCAAAATAAGAATAAATAAAATCTAAATGTTGGGCAAGACGAATAGTCTACTCTTCAGTTACAACTCTCTACTCTTGAGTTACTCTTTTCCTCTACCTCCATTCATGGATATGATCAAATATATGGGTGGCAATATTTTGGCATAATGACATCAAAAGGTCTACTCCAGTTTCATACCGGTTGGGAAATTAGAAATGCATTAAGAATTCCATTTCTAAATCATTTAGGGTCTTGTATGAAGTGATAGAAGTCATTTTACCATTTAGAAGTGCTCCCGCCTAGGGTCTGTGGGAAAATCTGAAACCTAATTTTATCATCCATCGCGAATTAAGAAGCACACCATAGATTATATGCAGTGATATGCATAGACAAGTCTTCTCCTAATTTACAAACAAACTTTGGAATATTGGCAAACACTTTGAGTGGAATGGTTGGCCATAAGGGTATGTGTAGAATGGGATCATTAATTAACTTTGAGAAATCCGACAAATCTAACATCACCAAAAAAGGAAAGTGTATGTTGGCAAAAGGATTTTGTGTCAAAATTAATTGAGCATTAATATTAGAGCGACCAGAAGGTCCTCTCATATATTGGCCTCCGAAAGTGTTTGAGGTTCCAAAGGAATGAGTACCTCCATGAAAAGGAATTCCCCCAGTAAATTTGCTTCCCCAGTAAATTGGTTACCCCCAAGGATGTTAGTGCTCCCAGCAGATGGATTCCCCCATTGAAAGAATGGTTTGAAGGGATATGGATACCCAAAGGTGATGGAATTCTCCCAAGATAAGGAACAACCCCAGATTCATTAATCCTTCCAGGAAAGGGAAAAATTTCGAAGACATTAGTGTGCCCAAGAAGGGGAAACCCGACAGAGACATTACTCCCTCCACTATGAGGGATAGAACTATCCCCAAGTGAGGTGTTCCATTCGAAGGGGAATCCAACATTAGGAATAANAAGCCTTGTTTAGATCCCTATAATCAACACAGACCCAAATTATTCATTGTTTCTTGTTGAAAGGAACATGATTGGATATCCATTCAGCCAAAGGAACTGGATATATAAAGCAAGCTTTAATCAATTTTTCAACTTCCACCTTGATGGCCACAACATTGTGAGGATGGACAGGTTGAAGTTTCTTCCTAACAGCATTAGCTCCAAGGTACATTTTAATATCATGTTAGAATATTTGGGGATAGATGCCATGAATTTATTCATAGGACCAAGTGAATACATCATGAAATTTGTGAAATAGGGTGGTAAAAGTTGCGATATCTTGAGGAGAACAATCGACACCTATTTGTATGTTTTCAACAACACCTGTTTTGATAGAAATGTTGATAAGAATGGTCTTTGAAATGTTTCCCAACTTCCATTTAAAAAGAATTTCATGAGTCATAATAGGGTATGAGGGCTAATAAACATCAATAGTTGTAACCAATATTTGTAAAATTTTCTACAATATTTCCTAATTAGGGATAAAAGATGCACGTTAGTGCATCTCCTCCCAATGATTTTCATTAATGTTCATGAATTCCATAATTACCTCATTCTAAGGTAATACAATAGTAAGAAAATCATGTAAAATAGGTGCAGAAGTGTCCCAAGAGGAATAAGGATATCAATTGGTATCGAAAACTAGGTGGAGTCTAAATTAGTTTCATTAGAAGTTGATTGGATCACCTAATATGTAATATTGACCGTGGTGAATGAAATTTTTTCTCCATAGGATTCAACTTTTGAACCTTGAGGCACTACCCAAGTATAATGAAAATAGTTGAGGTAGCCACTGATGCTGGAAGTGGTCATACAAATTGGAGTGATATTAGTGGAGGTATTGGGCATAAGAAAAGGGAAATAACCCATCAAATATGATTCTTTGAAAAATACAGAACCAACAATCTCATAAAAACTCACATTATCACCCACAAACGACATGTTACTACTAGTTTTGGTGCACAAATCAAGTGTAGATTAATCAATTTTATCTATATTAATTATCTTCCCCTAATGAGGAAAATGAAGAATACAAAATACTGATGAGGCTACAACATTCAATGCATAAAACCAACTAAACCCATGTAAGAGGTTATAATCCAATGTGCTATCGACCACTTCAACTTCGAGAGAAATGGTTTTACCTCCTAACTAGATGGAAAAAGTGATGAGAATTCCTTGCGGTGTAAAAGTATGACCATTGAATGCTTTCAAGGTGGTATTAGACTATGCTAGTGCACGAGATCCAATGGAATGCCAACAAGATATGGACATGAAAAAAATAGAGGCTCCTTCATCAATGACAATGTGAAATATTTTCTTTCCATGTACGAATACTTCTATTAAAAAAACAACATGGTGGGAGAGCCTAGGTTGACTATGTTCCATATCAAATGTTACCAAACTCTATTCCTAGGTATCAATCCCACCAACGACCAACAATTGTGATTTACATTTTGCATGACAAATTTGGAGAAGGGGCCTAGGCAAAATATTCCACAATATTGTAATTATGGGCAGCTCGGGCATTAGGATTTTTTGTCACTTACTGAGGTACAGTCTTGGGGGGGTGTAACAGTATGTTAGGAACATGTTTCTCTATTTTACAAGGGCCATTAATTTGAGAGGAAGAAGTGGAGTCCTTTTAGGGAGGATTTCCATTAGGAACTCCATATTGATAGGATAATGTGGATAAGGTGGAAATATCCTCACAAAGAAAAACATTCAAGATCCATCCCATTTTTGGAGATGACCTATCATCCCCCCTTTTGGAGGGGCAAGATTTTTGGAAGCCATTTTCTAATGTTGTTTTTGAAGAGGGAAAGGATTTGTTAAACAACATGTTGTGAGGTAGAGTCTTTTTGAGTAATAAACTCATTGAATTCTTTCAAAAAGGGACAATGATGTGTCATATACCCACCACCACAAATTCAATAAGGGAATTTCAACTTCCTCTCCTTTTTCTTCCCTCCAACATCATTTTTTGGGGTTTGTGTAGTCTATTTCTCAATCGAAGGAATTTTCTATTTATTTTTCTTCTTCTTTTCTCCATATTTACGTGGTTGTGTTGATTTCACCATATTCACCTCGAAGGTTTGAGTAGGGACTGGAGTTGATTTGGAAACATATGCAATATAGGTAGGAGTATTGGGTATAGAAAGTTTACTACGTGTCCCGCTTAACTGGCTCATAGAAGCAGTGGAAATAGAACCAACAATTCCATCAACATGTGGCCAGGGTGTGGGTATTGATGGATCGGTCGACGGTGTAGGAGCATGCATAATAAGATCGTATAATTGGACAAAATAAGAATAAATAAAATCTAAATGTTGGGCATGACGAATAGCCTACTCTTTAGTTACAACCCTCTACTCTTCAGTTACTCTTTTTATCTACCTCCATTCATGGATATGATCAAATAAATGTCTGGTCTAGTTTCATACCGGATGGGAAAATTAAAAATGCATTAATAATTCCATTTCTAAAGCATTTAGGAGCGCTCTTGTATGAAGTGATAGAAGTCATTGTACCATTTAGAAGTGCTTCCGTCTAGGGTCTGTGGGAAAATTTGAAACCTAATTTTATCATCCATCGTGAATTAAGAAGCACACCATAGATTATATGTAGTGATATGCATAGACAAGTCTTCTCCTAATTTACAAACAAACTTTGGAATATTGGCAAACACTTTGAGTGGAATGGTTGGCCATAAGGGTATGTGTAGAATGGGATCATTAATTAACTTTGAGAAATCCGACAAATCTAACATCACCAAAAAAGGAAAGTGTATGTTGGCAAAAGGATTTTGTGTCAAAATTAATTGAGCATTAATATTAGAGCGACCAGAAGGTCCTCTCATATATTGGCCTCCGAAAGTGTTTGAGGTTCCAAAGGAATGAGTACCTCCATGAAAAGGAATTCCCCCAGTAAATTTGCTTCCCCAGTAAATTGGTTACCCCCAAGGATGTTAGTGCTCCCAGCAGATGGATTCCCCCATTGAAAGAATGGTTTGAAGGGATATGGATACCCAAAGGTGATGGAATTCTCCCAAGATAAGGAACAACCCCAGATTCATTAATCCTTCCAGGAAAGGGAAAAATTTCGAAGACATTAGTGTGCCCAAGAAGGGGAAACCCGACAGAGACATTACTCCCTCCACTATGAGGGATAGAACTATCCCCAAGTGAGGTGTTCCATTCGAAGGGGAATCCAACATTAGGAATAACTGGGCTACCAATAAGGATACTAGAGGTAGAAGGAAAACCACCTTTGGTGTTAAAAATAGGTGGTTCCCTCCCTATAAAAAATAAAGCTAGATGTGGGTGGTTGCGTTGATGCAACTAGTTGGCTAATGTTGGGTTGAATCATAGGTGGAAATGGTGGCATGGATGGAATACCACAAAAGGAGGATGTAGATGTAATAGGTGTGGTGGTGGGGTTACTTGTTGAACTAATGGAAGGTGAGGGAGGGATCACTGTGGTCCCTCCCTGGAAACCAAGCAAACATGAGACATGTTGTCCTATAGAAGATGATGCACTAAGACCTGACATGATGATAGGAAGGATAAATAGTGTGAACGGGTGAATGGGTAACAAAATTCACTTGTATGAGTATGGGGTTGAAAGGGTCGGTGAAAGGATGATTGGAATGTGGTACAAAACCTTTTTCCACCAATTCAATCTATACTTGGTTCATGGGGACCAAGTCACTTTCGGAATTAATGGTTTCACTTCTCTATATTGAAGAAGTGACTCATCGTCTAATAGATGATGGTTCTTCCTCTAGATGAGAAAGGCCATGAATTCGTCAAGAATGGCAAATCAATAAATTGGCCATAGTGAATGATTATATTTAAACAAAATACAAATTAAAAACCTATGGCCAACTACATACAAAACCAATATCACACCCCTAGAAAAAACTAGGCTATCAACAGGAACACCGATGGATCAAGGGAATATTCCATAGAAGGGGAATCGATTTGCCAACGAAGAGGTGAGAAATATTTACGTAACATATCACACCTATACACTTGAGGTGAAAGTATCCTTAAGAATATGAGAACCCCCCAACGAAGTGGATTCGAATGATTATGCATTTGTATCAGGTACCACAAGCACTTTCTGCTTGCATTCACTAGTGTAGGCACCAAGAAAAAGAAACTATGTTTACCTATTCATGAATGATGACTGGGAGAAATAGTTGTAATTCAAGAATACATGTATGGGCAGAGAATGAAGGACACAAGTCCTTGACCTGAAGCTTCAGAGAGAGAGGTACCACCCCAAGGACTTCCCACTCTTACCAAACCCTTGTACACATGGAAGTCTTGCCAAACCAGTAGAGAGTGGATATCTCTTCTACTTTTCTACCTTGTCCTCATGCTTAACTCTTGTGTGAGAGGAGATTTGTCGTGGATTTGTCAGCAAATTCCTTTCATTACTAATGGATTTTACTCTCTTTAGTGACTCTCGTTGTGTTTTTGTGGCCTTGGAGAGTTTCCTCCCCAATCCTATTCCAAGGCCCTAGATCTAAATCTAATGTTTGTTTTCTATGAACAAAAATATGTCTAATTGATTTTAATTATCATTGATTTTATGGTTGTTTCTTACTCAAAAGGGTAAACAAAGTGAACTTGATGATATTTTGACTCTTCTTGACTCTCAAACGAAAGATTGCAAGGATGAAAATGCAAGTTTTTTCTTCGTTGAAGGTCTTACTAAGAGAAGGTGAGATTTTTTTTTTCATTTTCAAAATAAAATGTTCATCCAAAAAAAATCCCAATGGAAAAGACAAACAATCCTTTTAATGTGATCACACCTAAACAAGCAATCCAAACAATGCTTATGAAACCAACAACTCAACCCTAGATGGTGATGAAAACGTACTATTTTGTTATTTTATTTTCTCACTAATAAGAATTAATGAATATAAAATAAATAAATATGTCAAGCATGCTTTCAAACAAAAGGAATAGGGATTCAAATAGATGTAAAGATCACCGCTCACTTTTACTACTATGTTGCACTATGACAAGCAAACCAAAAACAAATGACAAAGGTTGGGTATATAATGTGGAATATTATTTGGAAATAACTTGAAACATAGAAAAATAAGTAGCAAAATAAGATACAACAAAATAAAAAAATCATTGATAGGCTAGGAAATTCAAATCATATCACTATTCATTGATTTAAGGTGATGCAAAGCACACTCAAACAAATGGTAAAAAAGGACAGCAGGTATCATTAAAATGGTGAAGAGTACATTAACTAGGTATAATGATGATGTGTACAAACCATAAATAGGCTCTCAAAACAAAAAACAATCTAGATATGAGACATATTGCAAGGAAGACAAAACATTTCACCTATAGGACACTATCACTCCTATCAAACTATCTAGGCAGGGATAAACATAGACTATCACTCTTTGAAGCTTATCAAGGAGGGATAATATCACTCTGCAGCTCATTGGAAGGGGAGATAGCCTAGACAAAGGAACACAATTTTGATATTTGGTTTACATATGAAGCATTTCAGGGTCTCCAATAACCTAGACAATGTCTATGGAGGACTCAAAGATCAAATTGACTTTCAAAAGGATGAGAGAAACAAGGAAATTTTCAAATCAAACTAGGGAAATATCACAATCTCTTCCCTGGTTGAGTTTCTAATATTGTTAATGGATATTTCCCTTTTGCACACAAATAGGACATCCCTTGGATCTCTTTCCCTTGATCCAATACAGATGGAGGGTAGACCACTATGATTTCCACTCTAGATATAATCTTGGCATCATATTATGTAGAAATAGAAGGTAGGAAGGTAACTAACCTTGTCATTAGTGATGTCCATTGAGGTAGATCCCTTGCTAGTGTAGATATGGTGGAATTTACTCCAACTCCTTTGCACCTGTTTCCTACACACAATCAAACAATGATACCCATCTCAAACCTCACAAGAATTAATATAATTAAGATATAAATAGATTAAGATCACAATAAATATACAATCTAGATCTCATTTGATATGATCAAGGATAGATCTGATCCTCCAAATATAATAGATGTAATCATAATCACAATACATATAATGATAAAAAATACATGAAATGGAAGGGGAAGGACTACATAGATTTATATAATATGAATGAGAAACATACATCATGCACATGCCTTGAGCCATGATGTAGGTCTTCTCCAAGATTCAATATATTTTCCCCAGTCCTTCCTTGATCTCAATCCTATACACAATCATCTCAATGATAGCTTCATGGATCCACTTTGAAATCTAAAAGCATAACATACTCTCTTCAGTCTCCCCTTTCCCCCTTGAATTACCTTCATTATATAGATGGATGGAGGAAGAAATGGAATGAATGTAGACTCATATAGCTTGTCACACTCGAGGTGGGATTGTGAGTTCCAAATCCCATGACATGTGGATCCAACTCATTATAGTCATATCCTCAAAAACTAAGCAAATGTGAAGGTTCTAATTCTATCACTCCTTGTTAGTATTTCAAGGTGGGATAGGGTGATCTCCCTCTTCCTAAAATGTAATGAGTGATAGTGGAATATTATGACTCCCTGCACAATGAATAGAGGGCGATAGTCCTCAAACTGACAGTAATTCTCATATTCAAGGTTCATAAAGGAATGCCTAGGAATAACAAGTATGGTGAGTCTCCTATAGACCCCAAGGGTGGTAAATAAGGGTATAACAAAGATTCCTGTGAGTGGCTAGTATTGTTTGGATTGGCTATAGCTTGGCCAGATTGGTTAAGGATAGTAGATCTATTGGTTTCTTGTTTTCCCTATAAAGGATTTATAGGGTAAATAAATTCTTCATTGTATGTTCTTGCATCTTATGTGTTATATTAATTTCAACAAATCGAATAAAAAATCTACATCTTTTATTATATCTAGTTAGATTGGATTCTCTCATGGGAGTGTTTAGGGTTTAAAGGCCCGCGAAGTGATAAAAGTGCTCAAATCTAATGCTTATTCCAGTGAAGAAGTGTGGAGATATTAGATATGATGAGCTTGAGTGCATGCCTAACATGATTTGTCATATATGTTGTCTAAAGGTGTTGGGATCCCTAGATTTAGTGTAACTCTAACTAGATTTGTGAGATATGCTAAAATCAAGCTTTTATGGATCTATTGTTGTCTTTGTTCATGGATATCCGTGTTGAGAGGGATATTGGGAGTGATAAATTGCTGGAATACCATGAAGTTTGTTTTTTATTTTCATGAGTAGATCTTGGGACAGTGATCACCATCTCCGGATCATGCTAGCACCACATCACCGGAGATACACTCAATTTTTAGTAGAAGAGGTCGAGGGAGGGATTTCCTTGGGGTGGTTTGGTGGATATTAACAAATTCAATTCTAGAAATGAAATGGGATCATTGTGGTACCCAATCAAAGATCGAGTGATGGAATTTAGTGGTACTATTATGGTAGCACATGGATTGGTTAATCTTGACCCTACGAAGACTACATATGAATTCTAGTAGGTTCTAGAAATAATTGTCATCCATGGGGAGGAACATAGGATGAGTACAAATGAAGCAATCAATGAGGAAGTGAAGTTGGTGAAATTATATAAATAAGCAGAGGCCTTCGGGTAAGTGGATGGTATAAATTCATGATCCAAACAAGGATAATCAGTTTAGCTTGACATCTTTTATACCATAGAGGAAGGCTTGTATATTTTAAACAAATATATTTTTCTCGTGTTTTTCTCATCCTAGTTATATTATCTTTAGCTAATGTGTGTATGAGTCACACTATGAGTTTGTCTAGACATGAACTAGTGAACTATGATGTTGTTATTTATCTGTCAAACTATGACATGATGATCTTGCTTGGTTATGACAAGAAAAACAAGGTTCCCTTCTAGCACCATGACATGGGATACGTAGTAAGTGTTCTCTCCCCCTCACCGAGAAGTGAAATACTTCCAACACAGATGCTAAGATTACTATACCATTGATAGGATCCTCTCCTATGAATCCAAGACATGGTAGGCTATTGAAGGAGAAGGATCATCCCTCATAGACATAGAATACCCAATATGGAGCTTGGATAATATTCTTGTATAATGTAATGTGTGATGCATTTTGTGCTTGAGAGGTTTTGGCTGAAATAAAACCTTGGTAATTCTGTTATATTCAACATTGGAGACACAAGATGAGGTAGTGGTTCATGTCTCTTTGAACCATGGTAAATGGAACATGGAAATATATGGCAAGGATTAGTGTAAAGCAGTGATGGAAGAAGCACACAAAAAATGCGAATGAAATAATCGTCTCAATGTATTGAGAGAATTTTTTATAGAGTTATATTTGTGACCACAATGTAAATGGGAATATGACTGTAAGACCTATTTAGGCATGCATACCCATAGTTTCATGATTCAACGGTGTAAATTCTAGGCATAGACTTGGGTGATAGGGGGCATGTTGTATTCCTAGATACCTAGTTAAAAGCTTTGAGGGGGTTTGGTGTTTATTCCAAGTCAGTTTTTTATCGGAAATGGATAAATATATGACTTTTCATCTATTTTGGTGCTTTTTGTGTGGAAATATTGGATAAATTTCTTTATAGGGCCCATTTTAGGGGCATGTCTTACTTGGGATATTTGGGGTCCAAAACGTTTTGAGGCCCATTTGAGGGATTAAATGATTTTTGGGGGGCGTAAAAATTTCATTAACAAAGTTCGTATCCTCTCGATGTTGTTATACACTAATAAATTTCCAACGATGCAAATATCACCTCAATCATTGTTCGTATGAAGAAGTTATGCCTCCCACAAGTTGACCTATCCAGTTGACCACCATGGTACCAAGTGGATTCCACGTCAGTTCTCATTTTACACACATGTGGAGCTACTCACATGTGGACCTTCAAGAACATTCTAGAAGGACCAAAACCCCAACCCTAATCGGGAGTTGAGGCATGCAAATAACCTAAAATAAACCCTAGACGGCTATCAGGCAATGTTAAATACTGGGTTTCTAGAAGAAGAAGGGGAGCCATTCTTTTGATGTATTATATTGTTCCATAGTTAACCAGCATCACGGGTGTGGATGTTAGAGTAGAACAGAGGAGACAGTAAAGGTGAATTTTGTAAATTTTTTGAAGCTTAATGAAAGGCTAGCTAAGTCACTTTAATGCATAAATTATCCTCTATGTTTATGTTTAATTATATCGTACTTGTGACTTTTAGATGGGATGCCTTGAGCACTTGTTTGTGTGAATTTACAGCTTTTTATGCTCTTTCTCTTAGTGTTTGTGCTGAAATATTGTGAATTCTATAGGGGGATTCATCAGTTGGCAAGACAGAAAGAGTATCTTGCAAATTAAGTTAAATCTTATTAAAGAAGTCATCTCCAAACCTGATGTTGTGGGTAGAGTTACAAAGGAAGAAGAACAACTCTAGTTGTAATTGGATAGATTTTGTTGAAAATATTTTCAAAGTTAAGGATAGTTGAATAAACGGAAATTATTCCTTGTGGGTTGGAATAATTGAAGGAACATTTGAAATCTACAAGATGGTAGTTGAAGATAGCTCCAATATTTGAGTTCGCTAGATATATAAGTTGAAAAAGTAGTTGTGGAGTGAGAAGTGCATAAATGAGTTACAATATGAGAGTCAAAATTGGGGTTATGAGGAGACAATGGTATTATGAATAAGAGGCCTTTTAGGAATATTGTGTGGTTGAGGAAAATTATGTTGAGACTAGAAGTAGTGGAGGTAGTGCAAAGGTGTAGCAAAAATAAGATTTCATAAAAGATGACCAAGAAAACCCTTTGTAAGGAGAAAAGTATGAACATTTTAATTGAGGAAAGGAGAACTCTTACTAAAATTGAGACTCTAAGAGACCCATAAAAGGACCTTTTACTAATTTATGAAAACATACCTCTTACTAAAATTGAGACCCATAAGAGGAGACATTTTATGGGTTTTTTTTTCGATGTGGTTTTTTCCCTCTTTCCTAGTTTTCAGAGAATTTTTTTTATGTGTGCATGCATACCTAATATGGGTGCAAATTATCAAGACACATTTTTTATAACTTTTATTTTTTCACCTAGCTAGGCTTATGGGGGGTGTTAGAGAAAATAACCCTCTACGTATCCACGTCGACCTTGAACTGATGACTCTAGTGGGCCAAATCTCATCCAAATTGATCGCCTAAGTCACCCTAGAGATTACATCTAAACTCTAAGGGTTGTAAACTAAATTATATTCCTTTTTTATGAAATCATGGAGCCTATTTTGGCATATGAGAGTGAATTCCTTCAATTAGGGATTATTTTCCTTGATTTAGGTTCCCATATTATAAGTTTGAGTTATGGAGTCAATATGGAGAGTTTACTCCATTGTTCAAGGACTCCATGCACCTCTTTTTTAGTTATTATGAGATAATTCCTCCCTTCTTGAATTATTTTAGGGATTTGAATGCGCATACATTCAGTTTCTTGCACATCACTCAGTTAGAACTAGTGATTGGGGAGTCTTGGTTCAGTTAAAATTAGTCTCTACCTGAGTTTGCATGGATAACTAAGGGGTTTTGGCTATAATTAAGCCTAACTAGTCTCCATGCACTACATTGGCAATTCAAATATCCTCCAGACCTAATTCAAATTGCATTGCTATATATTTTGTTCACCTTTATTTATTACAGTTAATGAAATACATGATTCCTTTCTTCCTATCTGCTTCTAGTTTTTGTGTAATANCATGATTAGTTGCTTGCTGATTTGATTTTCGCTACATTTCTCTTTAGTTTATGTGCCTATATTTATATGTTCGAATCTCATAATATCTAATCAATATACATGAGTAATTGTTGTGGATAATACATCACGAGGTTCAAATAGGGACCTAATCCAAATACACAAGTGTGGTCCAACCAATAGATAATTTGAAGTACATGAGTAGGGACATTGACACCTAGATAGGATGATGTATCATAACAACTAAATCCTTGTTGAAACTAAAGGGACCCAAGATATCGAAGAAGCAGTAATATAAGAAACTCTTTACATAGGCTTCAAAAGATTAAAGAGTGAAGCAAACATGTCCATGAAACTACATCACTGTCACCATCATGGCCCATATATCTTAGGAACTTATGAACTAAATCCCTATTTGTTGAGCACCTCCAAGGTTTAGGCCATAGAGAACAAACTTCGCACTAGAGAAATTATTCTCCACGCCCTTGATGGGGTCTTCATTAAATGAAACTATGCCATAGTGTGGGTGTTCATAAGATATTAAAGAATACCCTAATTTAATTAGATATTAATAAATGCCTACCAAAATCATTTTGTTAAGCCCCCTTCCCAATACAAATTTCCAATTAAAAAACCATATTTTTAGTAGATATCATGTTAGAGAAAAAAACCTCTCCATAGCATCATTCTCCTTCCTAGTGACCTAGACCTTGACTGCATGTCTCCTAAGGGACAAACCACACTCATTCTGACCACTTGAGTCACCCTAGATATTCTTCTAAACTCTAAGGGTCCTAAACCACCTTATCTACCACACACAACAAAACCCTAATGTCCATTCTTAGTTAAGTCGGGAATATTCCTTGATTTGGGGAGTGTTTCCTTGATTTTAGGACTGGTAGAGTTCATATCTAGTTAGTAACTACTGAGTGCTTTCCTAACTCAATATCTAATTGAACATTCATGTCTTAATTTATCCATTTGCACCTTCTTTGACCCAATTAAGGTTTTGCATCCTCATTCAGTCTATTAATTGAGCATCATTCAGTAAAAAATGTGGTTATGAAGTCTTGTGTTAGTGTAACTCTGTTAAAGAGAGTTAGCATGACTAACTAAGGATTCTTATGCTCTAGTTACTCCTGACTCATCTCAAACCACTGCATGGGAAATTCGAGTTTCCTCCTGAACTAATTCGAATTGCCTCCCTATAAATATTGTTCACTGTCACTCATTCAAGTTAATGAAATACAACAGTCTTATTTACTTTTTGTAATGATTTGTGATAAATAATTTGTTACATGAATAGTTGTTTGATATTTTTATTTTCACTGTATATCTCTTTAGTTTATGTGCCTAGATCTATATGTTGAAATCTCACATGTTATCAAAGCAGTAAGGGTGGTAAACTAGTTAGTGTACTAGTGATTTCCTATTAGTGATCGAGCTTTTGCAGGTTAAAGAAGGGATTTTCATCCATCAAAAATTCTTTTGCAGGAACCAAAGAGCTCATTTGTAGCTCATTTGTATCCATTGAAGTGCTCATCTATATCCATCAAAATGCTCATTTGCGGCCATCAAATAAGTGCATTTGCAACCATCAAAGAAGTGCCCATTTACAACCATCAAAGAAGTGCATTTTCAAGCACCAAATAACTCATTTGTAACCATCAAGAAGTATTTTTGCAGGCATCAAAGAGATATTTTGTAGCCATGGATCTCCTATCTTCCCAGCTCAGTTGCTGCACAGTTGGTATGCTTGATCTAGTCTTGTTGAAGGAGGCCCTAAATTCCTAACAACACATGTCCTACGAGAATATATTCACATACATTGAGAGGTTGAAAGAGGCCCCATGTCGGTGATGAGTATTCGAATACCTGAATTTCTTTTCCTAGACCTTGATTCACTCTCTGGTCGANGTTTTGAAACTCTTGTTAAGAGATGAATCCTATGAGAATGAATTTGACATGTGAATTGACTCAATGTTTGAGTATAGGTATTGCTAGATGCAAGGACCTTGAAGGCATTTTAAGGATGCAATGGACATGTGGTTGTCCTAAAAGGCTTAGT
>NWUY0300002105.1:12383-23511 GCA_004151065.3 Larix sibirica | reverse complement strand
TGAGAGTTAGCACACCTTAGAAATGAGCCAACCAGTTAAGACCTGCAAAGAGATAATAACAATAAATGCATTAGCTTTTAAAAAGCTAAGTAAGCTAGGCTCAACTGAAGAGTAGGTTTTCAGGTCATAAGAAAGACATCTCACCATACGAAAGGAACGCATGCGATACTCAAAAAAAATTCATAAGAAACAACCAGACATGAAGTCATCAACTGCAGGACTAAAAATTATCATAAACAATCGACAAGAAAAATAGTCTAGCTAGACAGATCCTAAAACTAACACATTTCTCCAACTCACTTCTTAGCACTGAAGTTAATTTAAGAGAATCATTATGACCGTTATAACAAAACAAAGTCTAACTATACAATTTTTTTTTGAGAGTGTATTTTTAGGGACATTACAATATTAATACTATCCTAATAATATATGTAAAACTAAAATATTAACCTATTAGATCATATATATATATATATATATATATATATTATATATTACTATACTATATATTAAATTATATAATAATATTTATTAACATACTATATATATTACATGTTTGATAATATATATTAACATACTATAAAATCATATAAAAAATGTGATAGTTATATATTAAAATATATTTATAGGTTTATGTTCAAATCCCCCCACCTCTCTTCGAGGGTGGGGAACAGGGCAAGAGTGGGATGGTTTGTTTTAAAATTAGTCATGATCAATGATATTGATAAGGTGTTACAAGGTGTCTTATACCAAAAACACATAGTATAATCACCGACATAATGGCCTGTGTAGTTCAAATATGTCAAAAGACAATAACTTCAACATAGAGTCACAAACCAAAATTCTACAAAGGCGCATATATATATCATTCATAATATTGACAACATTTTGGATGATCAATATTATTGAATATAGTTGAACTAATTATACTAAGAGGATTGAACTTATACCTCCAATGCTTCAATATGAAAGTGCTCGAAATGAAGATCATCCTATGCACATGAAGAGAATACTAATCAAGTACTAGTTAATGAACAAGATAAATAAGCTAGTTATTGATATTGAAATGCTAGTCTATAGGAGTAATTAGCCATTGTTTTAGTCATTTTTATTTGTGTGCATTATGATTTAGTTGTATTTTTTATTCGATGACTAAATTAGTCATTTACAGTTGTATTGCTCAAATTTAGTCATATTTAGCTTAAAAACACTCTTGTGACTAACGTTTTTAGTCACGTAGTCATTTATTTTCCAATTTCTACTAATGTATGAAGGCTAGGTGGTCTAACGACCTACGAAATCCAATATACAACTGCTCGAGGGTATTCCTCCAAGAATACCATCCTTATAGAAGATTTTTTTTTTCTTTCAATGGTAAACCGGAGAGAACACAAAGGCCTGAGATAATGACAGTGGATCACTAGCTTAGGGAATATGGCAGAGAGAAGGGGAAGGAAATTGAAAAATGTTCGATTTAGATGAAAAACCTATGTTCAATTATCATGAATCCTTTCACACCTATGTTGAGAAAATTTCCATCGGGATGAAAAGGAAATCGGTATTCTATGAGCTCTCACACTGGGAGCATATTAATATTTCCCAATATATTTAAAAATGTTTCATATTCCTTGTGGAGGCACATATCATTGAAACAAAGTGACGTGTTGGATGTAAGGACATATATTATTTATTCAAATACTCAAAAGAAGCATTGTCCAAGTCAAGAAAATAGAGGAGAGGTTGGCTTCTCTTGGTCTTTTAAAGAAGGTGATGTACCATGGGTTTTGCAGAAAGAAGATATTTCTTTGGAAAAGGAAGTTATATTGGGTGTGAATGTGCATTCTTGTTATGGGTCTACTCTGTGGCATTGCTTCACTGTAGACGAACATTTGTCAGGTTTAAAATCACATGACCATATGAACCTTATAAGGGTGCGTATGTTAAAAAAAAAATATTTTTTGTTTTTATATTTTGCCCCACAAGTTAAAATGCAATTAAATTTTTATGTGTTCACTTTGTAGTGGCATTATCCTTTCCTCATGCATGGGTGTGTGAACCACAACTTTCCCGAGGGCCTGCAACGTGCCATCTCTAAACTATCTGCATTTGTATGGTGGATTACATCAAAGGAGATTGACATGGGAAGCATTCCACAGTGGCATCAAGAGATAGTTGAATTGTTTGTATGTTTGAGAAGGAACTACCNATCGCTTAAGGAGGAATCCGGAGGTCAAGAGTTCAAACCTCTTAAATTTTGCTTTTTCTCTCATCGCTTAAGGAGGAATCCGGAGGTCAAGAGTTCAAACCTCTCTCAGCCCATTTTTAATTTTGATTTTTACGTGTTTGAAAAATGTTTCATATCATTCTTCAGATTTTGTACCCAAAACTTAAATCATATCGTTGTTGAGATTTTTTTTCATGTTTGAATTTTTTTCTATGTTGTTGCTTAGTTTTTGCTTTCAGTGTATTTAAAAAATGTTTCAAGATTTTGCTTTTTGCGTGTTTGAAAAATGTTTAACATCGTCGTTAATTTTATTGGCTCAGATCAATTACGGATACTCAACTGTTTTCAGCCTTCAAATCGTAGGATCTTGATGTAGGGATCTCGGCTTCTGTTTATTATTATTGGGTGGATGCAGGCTTGCTGTTTGGTGTTCTCTGCAATACTAAAAATTAAAAAAAGAGCCACAAAGAACCACAACATTATTTCTGCATAAACACTCAAGTGACAAAATCTGTGGGAGATGGGTAAATTTAACCTCAAAAGAGTTTGGTTCAATTTCTATGTGAGCATGCCATAAACAATTCAGCCATGGCAATGCACTGTGAACCCCAATTTCATATCATTAAAACGGTTGCAACGATATTCGTTTTGCACATTTGTTTCTGTACACTGACTTGACTTGACAGAGCAGTAAGGCCTTTAAATTATTATTGTTATTATTTCGGAATTGGATTGAAGGTGTTAGATTAATGGTGCTCTTAATTATTTTTCTCAATCTTAGAATAAGGTTTAAGGTTCATTCATAGTGTGATATTTTTTATCGTGTCCATTACATTAACACATTTATTTAAGTTGTGGTTAATGAGTGAATAATTCACTTGTGCCACTTAGCTTGGACACAAGTTGCTTGGTTAATTATGTGCTTAATTTGGATATGTTACCATGATTGTGTTAGTGCTATGTGCATGAGAGTTTCATTTATTGCATCGATATGTGGATATATTATTTGATTGAATTATTGTCTATAATTATGAATTCAGTCCGTGACTGTTGAGAATAATGCAATGAAATGAGAATGTTGAAATGGTTAATGATGTTTGGCAGATTTAAAATTGCGTCAGATGTAAATGTTGTAGGTAGATGTCCAAGTTATGGCAGCAAGTGTAAGGCCACAAGGGACAAAGTGCTATCATCTGCAAGAGCCAAACAATATGAGGATGGCCTCATGGTTAAATAAATTCCAATTTTCTGTAGGAGACATAGTTGAAATTTTAGAATTGCAATTTGAAATTTAAGTTTTGCTAATGAATGTTGATTGATGTTTGGCTGATTTAGATTCATGTCAGGAGGACACATTGTTGGAAGATTATGTGTTGATTCTTGCAAAATCCAGACCATATGAGCATGAGCTCATAGTAAATTGAAATCTGATTTTATGTAGGAAATAGAGTTGAAATTTCAGATTTGAAATTATACTGATATGTTGAGGATTGTTTAGATTATTGTTGATTGTGTCAAGAGGACATGACATGGGAATATTGTGTATTCTTTCTTTCGAGAGCTAAACAATATGAGTAGAAACTCATGGGTGTAAATTCTGAATGTGTATAAATTTAGTTGTAAATTTCATATTGGAAATTTTGTATTAAACATTGATGACTATTTGGTTGGTTGGGAATGATGTCAGGAGGACATATTGCAAGAAGACTGTACTTTCTTTCCTATGAGAGCCAAACAACATGAGAATGATCTTGTGGGCATAAGATATGAATGAGTATAGTTCATATGTGAAATTTTATTAAATATTTTATGATGAAGCTAATGGTTATTGGTTTTTGTGAATATGTCAGGAAGGACGGGTTTCATGTATGCAGTCTTGGACATGGAAGTGCGTGTAATCCCATGAGGAAGATTGTACATTGTTTCCTACAAGGCCAAACAACATGAGGAGGGCCTCATGGTTGAATAATATGATTATGTAGGAGGCATATTTTTAAATTTCATGGCAATAGAATTGTATGTTTGTGAATACAAGTGAGATGATGAAACTTGTTCCATAGAGGACAAGTGATGGTTTCTAGCTGGAAAAGCGCAGGGAGGATTGCCACTGTCATTGAGCTAGAAAATTGCAGGAAGGAAGGGACATGGGGCTATTAGTGAAGGTTGATACCTCCTAAAAAAGGCTAATGGATTTTCTACTACCATTATATGCACACTGAATAACACCTGGAGGAAGGGGATGTAGGATGGATTGTTGAGCAGAGAAGGGGTACCTTCTTCGTGTTGTGTGGGGAAATTATTATAGGGTTCAGGATGGATGATACCTTGAGGTTCTTGCAGCTCTGTGTTTGAGCTCACCAATTCGTAGGTTCCATTCCCGGGTTCCTAAACTGCTTGGAAAACCCCACTGTGTGTTGGCTTGGCATTGTGATATTTAATGGCTTGGTAAACCTAACTTGCATGCTAACTTGGCATTCTTATAGCCTGATCAACCTAGCTATGGGATGGCTTGAATATGGGATCAATGGATAGATGGGAAGCATTTGAACCTCACCTGTAGCATCCATGTAAGCAGAGACATATTCATAAAGATAAGTATTGGTTGTTATGCCATACTTGTTCTTTTGATTTTGAATATGTGCTTTAGTTGTGTATTTTAAAATTCTTGGTTATGGAATGTATTTTCTTGGATGGCTATAATATGCTTGAAATGCAATTGGTTATTGTTGTAGATAACAAATACAAAGGGCCTAGAATTTCAAAGTCCAAACAGTGAGAGCGATCGTGGGAATTGTTGCTCAAGGAACGTCATCAGATCCAAGCTGGAATGAAGAAGAAAACTTATGCGTGATGTTGAAAGTTGGAGACAATGGTCTCTTGACGCTAGAAAATAATGATAGGATTACATTGCCGCCTAGAAGGGCACTTGAAAAAATGAAAAATCCTTGACGAAGGAAATTTATTGTACTGAGAGTGTAATTTCCTTGAGGAAGGCCACTCTTTTTTTGTAAAGTGATATTGCCTTGAGGAAGGCCATTCATTGTATTGTATTATGAGCACTGAGGATAGTACTGTTTAAAAGGGGCAAAGTATTGTAATGTCCCCCATTTTGACCTTTGGATTAAGGCCATGAAAGGTGATGTGATGTGTTAATGCATGTAAGCATGACAGACCATGGTGAGGATCTCAAGGCCAAGGCCCCGCTATGGAACATTGGACTTCTAGTCAAGTCACTTTAATAAGGAAAGCTCCAGCAAGGCAAGGAAAAGTACAATGAGATGGGGGAATGATCCTACAAGGTGAAGGGGAAAATAACCAAGCCATTCTTTGAGAGCCATGTGTCTAAAAGACATGCCAACTACCTATTGACCGTGTGTCCAGTCATCAATGCTTCTAAGAAGGAAGGTTGTTTAGGAAATTATTTCCTTGAGGGAAGGAAGGCGTAGATGTCAATTTTGTATGGAAATCTTCATGCAGTATTGGAAACCAAGTTTTGTTTGTTGAGTAAGAGAACAACCAGGATTTTGAATCCCAATCCATTTTAGGAATCAAGCAGTTTTTACTCCTCACGTAGTTCTGTTCCTTGTTCGGGAACCTCTCCCTCGAAGGGACTCTGCATTCCCGTGGGTTTTCATCTCATAAAAATAAGGTTTTGTATTGATTTTGTTGTGGGTGTAAATAAAGCCTTGATTTTCCGTGTTTCCCTTAGAGTTGACTATGGGAGCTCGAGATTTAACTCCCTTCCAGTCATATTCATGCCATGAATCGATTTTGATGGCCCTACTGTTATAAATTCGCCCTTGAATCGTTGTTGTTTGGACCTGCAGCCAAAGGTCTACCACAATGCTTTTTCTCATTGTGATGTATTGTAGATATGGCCATGAATCAAACTATCTTACCCAGGATTCAAATACTTTGATTCCTCACATGGTTTTAGTGTTTAAATCGAGTACTAGATAATGATATCCTAAATTTCATTCATTTAATTTCCATATTATTGTTCTTGAGTCGTTTTATCTAGTCATTCATCTCATGGAATGAAGTAAAAAACCCATGGTATTCCGAGGAAGGTCTAAGTGCCTACATGTTACCGTTCACAAACCGATGAGTCGAACCACATTCACCTCTGTGTTTCCCTTGACTATTGTTGTCTTTGTTGGGAACAGGTTTAAGTGAGTCGAGTAAGTACGTTGAAAGTATGATAAAACCAACTTTGTATGATGGCTTAATTGTGTGTATCTATGTTAGAGACTATGAGTGAGTCTCTGTGGGGTTTGATAAACCCTACTATGAGATGGTTTGTCCAAGTAGAGTGGGTTATTAGTTGTGAATGGGCTTGAGAATTTTTTGTTTCCCAGTGGAATCATACCTAGCTCTAGGGTGGCCTCTCAATAGAAAGAGTCTATGCTGGATAGAGAGCCTATGGCTAGGTGGAATGTTGCCGTTGCATAGCTAGTCGATGAAAGCTGTGTAATTCAAGGTAGTCAATTAAGGTATGTATTGAGTCTTATTGTAAATCATCCCATTGTAATATTGAGTTTCTCAGTCCAAGGATTTGTGAAGGTTGGACTGAAAATGTATATATATAGATTGTTTGTGAGCTATTTATGAATATGCAAAAGAGGTAATGGAATACTTGCATATTCATGTTGTTCATGTGTTCAAGATAATTGAGTAGTATTGCTTATGGGTCGTTTCCCCATTAGTTGTCTTGGTAATCTACATATATGATGGTGTTCAAGTAGCATGTGGCAGTCACATTGAAGGCACAGTGTATGCAGTATTCTTGCCGCAATTGCTTCTAAGTGTAATGGTGTAGCCGATATAGTTGATATATGTTCATGAAGAATCGTAGTCATGCTCAGATTTGGTTGTTAATAGTAGATTCATGGATTGTATATTTTCTTAGTATGTTTCACCAAGTGCATGCATTCACTTAGTGAAGAAGAGTAAGATCGCCATTGATTCTGCTATGTAGAGATCTGATTGAATTCCCATTAAAGTATTTTATGGATCAATTCTATGAATGCTTTCATGAACGTGGAGGAGAGGGTGAAATTTTGTATTCCATTTCCTTAAAGGTCCAATGAGGGGACCAGGTACATTACAAGATGTGTGGTGTTTTAAATGTTTGTTATACTTTTACATTTGTTACATTGGAAATAGGATGGTTGGGAGTTTCAAGTAAGGCCATTACTTGGAAGGAACTTGTGAAATCCATAGACGATTGTTATTTTGGAAAAAATGAAATTTTATTGTCTTGATGAATATACTTTGTTGTACATCAATTTGTGTGAAAGTACTATGTTTGTTCATAAAATCGTTTGCATTGTTTGTCCTATCATCTAGTGATGCATTTCTTATTATAGTATGGAATTGTATTAACTTATACGATTTGGACTTATTTTGGTTGTATATTGACCACTATACTATAATATTTAGTAGTAAACCATTAAGATCACCAAAGAAGCCAAATTAAGCTAGGTACTGAAGATAAAACCGACAATGACATAGGAAGGTTATCCAATTTTGACCCAAGGTGGATGTTTATAACATTATCACTATAAAACTCCCTTGCTATAATATGAAGTTTTAGACTTAATAAAAGCAGGATTGTAAAGGATCACAAAAGGAATCTCCACCTTAAAATGCTTTCTAATGTGGTTTTTAGTCTCGCAAGTAGCATATTTGGTGGAGAAGCTTTTCCATTTGATAACTCTAAGATTGTCCAACATTATACAATCTTTCTTAAAATTAAGGATTCCTTCTACTCAAAGGACAATTTTTCCCTCTTCATTTCTAATTGGTAATTGGTTGGTGTGCCAATTGGAAACCTAACCTTTTTCTCTAGAATGTATCAGAGGATGTACTGTGGAATTTATAGGTAATTTGAGATCATAGACCATTCCATCTATTTTTTCTTATTTTCTGGTATGGGACTGGAAAATGCAACGAGAGCTTGTATTTTGTTTGTGATTTCCTTTGTTATGTGGTTGGAACTAAAAACGATCCCATTTCTTGATATCAAAGTTCTTGTCCACTGCATGTTGATATACATATCGAAGTTTCAATTAGGATTGTTGGAAATTTGTCATCAAGTGGTCGATCTAGAGGATTGTGTGGCCAACTATGGTGACACTCTCCTTTCTCCCTCACAGCATGTCTAGTTATATGTTGAGGCTGGATGCCACTACCTTGAGATTGCCGGGGTCTAGAAAATGGAACTGAAGAATCAACATGGGGCTCACAACTCATGGTGTAGGGCGCACCCCTAATAGTTGAGGATCTGATTCAAATGAGTATCCTTCAATTCCACTTTTTAGACCTACAGAGTAATATGCATAGAAAATATGATACAAATCCAAACTATGTCAACCCATGAGAAAATCCTATCAGCAAGGATTGATTTAATTCAATATAATTTGTTTGTTTTGTTAAATACATAAATTGAACCTAAATTGTCAAAATGTTGCAAAGTACATAAGCATTTGCAATCTCAGGCTAGCTTTTCCAAATCGATACTAGTAATTATTTTGTATAGTCTTCAATCGATTACCCTTAATTTTCAAATGTTTTATATGGTGTTTGTGTAAGCATAGACCCTAGACCTATGTGTCTATTATTATGAAAATTGGAAACAAAAAATGGAAGGAAACAAGTTTTTAGAAATGGGTATGGAAAAAATCTAAAGGTATCGAAAACTTTAGGGTAATATGTGTATGAAACTGGGGAGTACTAGCAAATGGTTTTCATAAGTGTGTACAAGTTTTTAAACCAAAATATGTCTAAAAACCATGTTTTATTGCTCTTTTATTTGTGTTGATATGCTACTATCGTTTGCTTAGAAGATGGTATTTTTTACTTCCAAGTGATTTTTAAGTTTTATTTTAAATGTTAGGGTTAGTTTTACAAATCTTTATTTTTCTCATTGTTAATTTATACAATAAAATACTATAATTCAATAAAGTTCAATCCTACACNTGGAAGCCTTCCAGACTAATATGGTACCGCATGTTGAAAAGCTGATCGCCCATCTCAGGGCTAAGGAACCTCCCATATTATGTATCATTGCTGACACTTTTTTTGTTTGGCTTGACCGCGTAGCAAAGAAATTTGTGATTTCTCATGCTTCCTTCTGGACTGAGACGACGACTGTCTTTTCCATCTACTATCATTGGGATCTGCTTGTGAAAAATGGCCATTGTCCATTTCTCAACCACGGTATTTTTTTCATTTCTTGATACGAAGTCCGCCAGTATGTAATGATAAATGTGATATTATATTTGTCAGAACTTAAATGCTATAAAGTTAATAGAATAGGGTTTTTCAAGCTGTGTCAAACATGTTTTGTGGTTTTGCAGAGGATGAGAATAAGAACATCATAAATTATATCCCCCGAGTTTCATCGTTGAAGTTAACAGATCTTCCCTCCATCTTCAGGAGTTGGATCTATCAACTAGTGTACACAGAATAAATTACGAAGCGTTTCAATCAGTTCGAGGGGCCGATTGGATTATCTCTAATACTGTTAACGAATTCGAAAGCCGAACGATTGCAGAATTACAGTCAAGAAAACCATTTTGGTCCGTCGGTCCTCTGCTTCCATCAGCCTTCCTCGATGGAAAAGGTATCAATAACGAAACATTATGGACCAGCATGCACTCTGAATGCGACTGCACCAAATGGCTCGACTCCAAGCCCAAAATCTCAATCCTCTATATTTCTTTTGGCAGCTATGCGCATGTTTCCACAGCCCAAGTAGAGGAAGTGGCCATGGGATTACTAGAAAGCTAGCATACGTTCATTTGGGCGCTTCGTCCTGATATTGTTGCCTCGGGCGTTCAAAATATACTCCTGCCAGGATTCTTAGAGGACATTCAGGAGCAGGGTTTGGTGGTTCCATGGTCATCTCAGCTCGAAGTTTTATCTCATTCATCTGTAGGTGGATTTCTTAGTCACTGCGGATGGAATTCCATTCTTGAGAGCTTATCACTGGGAGTCCCCAGGGTAGCGTTTCCGTTATTAACAGATCAATACACAAATAGAAAGATGATTGTAGAAGACTGGGGAGTGGCTATGGACTTGGGTAGGAGTAGCTGGAGCTTCCAAAACTGTAGACAACTGGTTGGTAGAGAAGAAATAGCAAGGATACTCAATAAATTCATGGACGAAGACGAAGAAAGAAAATTGAGATTGAAGGTCGAGCCTATTAGAGCGGTTTTGAAGACGACGGTGATGGAAGGAGGCACCTCATTGTTTCTATTGTTGGTTATTTTGTAACCCTAGTTAGGAACATATATGTTGAAGAAATTAACTTGTTTGGTGGAAGGGTTGATATGAAATATTCCTCAAGAAATATAGTATAAGTGGCCATTAATTACCCTATCGCAAACATACATGATTGTAGATAATTTGATGTAAAGATTTAAAATGTGGATACATTATCCTTTGGACTATGGATTTGATGTCCACAGTGATATAAGATTCAATAGCACAAGATTTTTTTCAAATCCCACTTAATATCTCGTGGGATTCCCTTTGTAGCCCAAATACCAATGTTGTGGTCAGATATCACCATGGTATTTATACTGCTACCTTTTATGACTAAAATTGCATTTTTCTTTGGTTTGAAGTGCTTACAGAAAGTACAAAAACTAACATTTTTCTTGTGCTTGAAGTGTTTACACAAAGTACAAAACTAAGAATTTGACCGTAGATTATAACATTGATATATTGCACTTTCTTGGAAAATGACACCACTATCATATCTTATACTTCTACTACAATTATGTTTACACTCGGTATTACAATTTTTACAGTTGCCTCTTGTGCTAAGATTTTAGATAATTCTTAACTAGACTTTAGCTCATCTTTCTTATTGTTATAGATCTTGTTCCATTTATA
>NWUY0300002104.1:33129-45895 GCA_004151065.3 Larix sibirica | reverse complement strand
GTCAACAAACCTGCTACGGATGCATTATTGAGATCCAACAGTCAACAGACCTACTGCAGCTGCATTAAATGGCCTGCAACAGGATGAATGTTGTTCGCCTACCTAAATAGGTTAATATTAAATGCTACTTTGTGGTGATTTATAATTCATTGGATTTGAATTTCTTTAAATCTAAAGATTTATAATTATCTACACAGCATTTAATGTTCTTTAACAGGGTTGATAATATTCGCACTATAAAATTGATGAAGAGATTGAAGATAAATGCTGCTATGTGATGGTGTATACTTCATTGGATTTAAATCCTGAAATGTAAATATTTATAATTTACCTACACACCATTATTTATAATTATCTACACAGCCTTTAATGCTCTATAACATGGTGGGTACTATTTGCAATCTGAGATTGAAGTATAACATATCGACAAAGACCCCTTAAAACAAGTTATAGGACATATATCAATATAGGCATTACAATTATATAAATAAAATAATATAATATATTATCATGTAAAAAAAAAAAATTAAGAATAAAACTATAGAAAAGTCAGGTTAATAATGGGTTCAGTAACCAACGACAATGACTCCAGAAGAATCTCATTCATTATCGATATAAATCTGGAACTACTTCGATATACATTCATAACTTCCCCACCCAAACATGATTCACACCTACTTCCAACCCACCTAATACTTCACTGTGTCCTATTAAGAATGATCGCTGTAGCCAGTACATGAAATATATTATATATATAAGGAATCAAAAAACCCATATTGTGAATACTATGACAGCTCCATTCGGAATAGAAAAATGCATCAACATGTTACAGGAAGAACAATAAAAAATTACATCAAGTATGATTCAATAGATTACAAAGAATCCAATAGTGTGAACACTATCTGAATACGAACATGTTATAGGAAGAAAAATAAAAAATTACATCTAGTATGATTCAATAGATTGCAAAGAATCCAATAGTGTGAACACTATCTGAATAGGAAAAAGGATAAACATGTCATAGGAGAAAATTATGAAAGTACATAAAATAAGATTCAATAAGTTATAAATAAAGAATGAATTAATTGTTTAGGCTTTGATTTTGATTTTGAGTTGGAGAAACTCGGTGTTCCAAATCTTCTGGCTTTATGGTCTGTATTAGCCCCATTAGCTCACCTCTCTATGTAGGATAGCTGGCAGCTATGCCCAATTTATGCACAATTTTGTATACTTATTAGGGGTCCACATTCCTGCTGTAGCTTGGAAGCCCTTCACCTCTCCATTAGGATATTTGGCAATGAGCTCTGAATCGGAATGCATGGGAACTTTTACATCTGATTGAGCAACATTTAGTGTTTGGGCTGAAGTATTGTCATGGACTTCAAAAAATTTTGAATTGAGTAACGAGGACATTTAACATGCCTGTGAATAACGAGGAATATTTAACATGCCTGTCTAATTGTTTCTTGTATAAAGCATACAGTCTGAAACTTCTGATTTCCTTTCTGTCTAATCCATTTTCACATTGTCATTATATGAGAGAAGAATAATGCCAACTTACACAAGTATAAACTACATGATATGAACTTCAACTTGCTTTCTTATAAAAGCCTATAACAACCATTTTCAGAACTAGGTTAAGGCATGCTGATTTTTCAGCAGGTCCAAAAACTCATATGCTTCCCCAGCACGATTTCATGAAACTGGATCAATGGGTCAATAAGGCAATAGTTATTGTCTACAGGAAGCTCAAAAAAGGGCTTCAGATGAATCATTGCTACAACAATAGAAAATGAATATCTCCACCCAACATAAAGGATCCCAATTAATATTACAGAATGCAAGATAAGCTCTTGCATATTGCAAATAAACTGACTTGGATCACTGTCTGGATAGAGGAAATAAACAGCCAGGCAAGCCCAATTGGTGGCATCCTCTAAATCTGAGTTGGGCTTTGCAAAACCTCCATGGGAATTAAATTAGTAACCACGATTGTGCGAGGCAGATATGCTTGGTGCCAGGCACACAAGGCCTCCATGACCTCCTCAGCATCAAAACAGACACAAAAAATCACAGCGGCTACAGCGCCAGTAGCGAGGGACAGGCCCAAAAACCCACAGTATAACAAAACCAACCCTAGAATCAATAATAGCCTGCAAAGTGGTGTGAATACCATAAGTCGAAAACACACTCCACCGATGCAGGTCCATCTCATTGAACTATCTAATCGGCTGTCACTGAATTCAACTAGCTGGTACAACCGTTACATAATCAATAGACCACAAATGCTGTGATCAGTCCAATTTCCAAGCATAGAGCAATAAGCAATAGTCTGCAAGGACACCGATGTTCTTCTCCACGGATTCTGCACGACCATCAAACTTCACTGGTGATCTGTTGTTCGAATCCCGCACAATGGGCTTTACAGGAGCAGAAGAGGATATGGGTTTGAAGACGAACAATGCATGGCCCAATCCAGGATTGAATAACCAATCATGAATATCCCAGAAAACTTGCAGAACAACACCATTGGCACTTACAGTCTGATTGCCTCTGAACTTCCAGAGCAACTGCTTCACCTGCAGAACTATCTGCCCATCCACCTTGATGCTCATTTCCGGATCTCTGGGTCCAGTTGTATGGCATTCGATAGAGATGTCATGAGATTTATTCCCAGCCTCGTCCAATTTAGTCCTCGTGTTAAAATACTTCTTGCCAAATACATGCTCTTTTCTGGAGATCAAGGTGGCTTCGATACCTGAAGGCCTGGCCTTGGTCTTTCTGAAAGCTTCCTTCTTCATGTCTCCCAAGAGCAGAACAACCTCTTCATCACAGACGACTGCAACATAGAATCCTTCCTGGGGTTCATGCCCACAGAGGAATTTAGCAGAGCCAAGATCCCAGAAAACTTCGACCCTTAGTCCGTCGACCTCAAAGCTCTTAGAGCCCTGTTTTCTCCAGAAGTACCATGGCTTAAGCTCGACTTTGCACATGGATTGAACACTAGGGTCCTCGTCCTCATCGACTGATATACTCAAGCCTTGGCCCATGACATTCTTGCACCAGGTCACTGTCACAAGCCGGCAATGCCCTGCCAGTTTGGTCTGATAAGTGCATGTAACCAGACTCTGGGTCGTTTTACCTTGGAGGCCTCCTCTGTCGCCAGAAAAACATGAAGGAATTGTATCAGACATGTCTGCTGAAGGGTTCAAGATTGGAACCGGGAACTTCCCTTATATAGAATCCAATTCAATGGTAAATCCAGGCGTCAGAAATCTTGGAAAGAACCCAATTGCTCCTGATTAAAAATATCAAAATGGAGCAATTGGGGTCTGAGAAAACTGCAGTTTCAGAGAGCCCACCCAGTCGAACCTTGGGTTTCTTCTAACTCCACTGGTCTATCTGAGACAGAGCACACCATGCTAACATATGGCTTGAGAAGATACAATCCAAGAACAAATTGGCTGGAAGCCACTCGATCCAGAGACGACTGAAAGTCTCAACATTGACTGAAAACATAGAACAGAGCTGTAAGATTGTGAAAAGACATGAATCTCAGGTTTTTCACTCCAATAAACCAAAGGTTTCATAGACCATATAAACAAAGAGATAAAGTGGGATATTGACTGGAACCCCAAATGCTCAGATAGGCCTAAAACACATAGCAGATTAACTAATGCCCTTATTAGGCCCTGATAATCCAGAAATATCGTTCTCAATTTTTAACTGGATTGATCCTGCTCCCATCAACCCAATCTCGATCAGATAAACCCAATATTGATCAACTCTACCGATCAACTCCACTATTGATTGAGTTGCAATATCGTACTAGCACAACCACATAAAAAGCATTTGAATTAGGTCAAATAGTCCAATAATATACTTATCAAACCTTGTCAATCCTTCTATGAGGCACAGACTTTAACCGGGTTGATCCTGCTCTGTTCAAGCCGATGCTGATCAGATCAACCCAGTGCTGCTCAACTGGCAGTAATTTCCCCCCACTAGCCCAGGCTCTAGTCTCAGCGCAATGGGCTAAACTTAAGAATCCCAGAGGAATTTCGATCCCCAAAAGGAGTTTGGATCCCTGAATGGTTTATTTAGGTGAAAATAAGAAGAAAACCGCCTCCTGGCGATTCAGCTTCAAGCCTCAGGTCCTCCTACAAAGGCTTGGATATGGATCTCAGCAAAACTAAACTGGCAATGAATATATTAAAATAACCCACTTTCTCAGAGCCTGGGAAAACGAATCAATACGGCACATGAATGAACGAATGTGTGAATCGATTGAATGATGGAGACCCGCTTACAGTACAGTCAAACCCAATCAACTCTCCCTCGTTCAAACGGCATGAGTGATTCCTCTTCCTGAAATGATCACCTCCACCAGTAGAAAACAAAATCTGCAGAGACCCCAACACAAATTTTGTTAAAAAAGGCGGCCTGCGATCTGAAAATGGCAGACCTCAGGGAAGTACTCCAGACTGAGGCTCGGATGCAATCTCGACAACATAAAACCGACTTAAAAAACACGAAAACTCTACTGTTCTCGGTCGTTAAGCAACAGGGTTGCCTGGAAGCTGCCGCCGCTCCTGCAGTCCCAGCTGTTAATGCACGCGGAGTCTGGAAATTCATCGCCATCAATGAAGTACTTCGCCTGTTATTCTCATTATCCCGTCTTCGACGTTTTCGATATATTTTTTTAATTTGTTGTGTAGATCCAAAGATAGTTTTCGCTGGTAGTTTCCAAGTGAGCGGTTTCCGGGAAGTGGTTTTGGCCTGATTCAACGGTCCACCCGACACGTGGAGATTAGTCGCATGTTTGACCATGATAGATTGGATCAATAATTTGGCCTCTTTCTATAGTTGTGGGAGTTGGATACCCAACTTGGAAATTTGTTAGTTTTTTTTTTCCTTTTTGGGCTCAGGGGTCCTAACTTAAAAAAGAATCTAGTCCCCCCTTTCCCTAACCTAACATAGAATCCAGTCCCCCATGTTTTGCCCCATGGGACATGGCACTAGGGGTCATTTGACACGTGGCAAGTCTTTTTAAAAAATTTCTAACGCTGTGCTTTAGATGTAGGCAAGTCTTCTCAAAAAACTATGGTGGAAGGAACACGCTGGAATTGGGGTAGTGGACGCGTAAACGTTGGATGCAAGTCATCCAAGTACATGGAATCGACCTAGAGAATCAAAGGGCAATAGTGTGGAGATAATTGCACCACTTGGATTATAGAGTCAAAGGGTAGACAGATCACTGTAGCTTTGAAAATGGTGACAAGGAATTGCATAATCAAAGGCTTGCAGGGTTGTACCTTTGAAAATGGGGATCAAAGAATTGCACAATCAAAGGCTTGCAGGGTTGTACCTTTGAAAATGGGGATCAACCACTGTTTCTTGCAGTGTGTTTGGGATTCTCTTAGTTGTCTTGGAAAATGGTTGAGCTGGATTGATTTATCAAAAGGTCTTAGTGTATGGTTTATTCAAAATGGTCTGAAATTTTCTTGTGGGGTCAAAATTCTACAAAGTAAACAATCTCTAAAGGTCATAGTTCCAAGTTGTTTTTTTGACTTTTCAAAGTTTTAGGTAGTTTTAAATACCTTCAAAACATTTAGTTCCAAGTTGTTTTTTCAAAGTTTTGGGTAGTTTTACATACCTTCAAAACATTTAGGGTATGGAGGAACTATGTCCTTGCAACTTTGGCTTATGGAACTATGTCAAATACCTAAATTTCTATTGGAATTTATGCCTCGAACTTTGTTGAAATTGGTTCTTTTTAGATCAATCTTATCGTATGTTATGTAACAAGTGGATAAATTCAGCTTTTTTGTGGTTGTATTTTTATTGAAATAAAGTTTATGCATAATATGTGTCTTTTTCAAATTGTCACAATTTAAACCATTTGAAAAATCGACCAAAGGACTAAGTGTAAAGTTTCATGGTCGAATTTTCAATTAATGAGGTGGAACTATGACTTGAGGGAAAAATTCATGTCATATTTGGGAAGACTTTCCACTGGAAAGGGAGTGGGTTTATCTACTTATTAACTTCAAGAAAAAATTATGGCTAACAAAGTGGATAAGTAAATTGGTGGCCCAAGGGGTTAGATCAATTGATTCATTTTGTGTTGTTAAGTGTTTGTTTCAAATCCCCTTGGGTGAGGCACACCAATGTATGCCAATGGGTTTACTATAGATGTCATCCACAAATGTAAGGAAGCATCCCTTAGGTTTTCCCACAAGGCTTTCCTTGGGAAAAAGAGATAGACAAGTCAATGTTGTCCAAGGCATGCATGTTCACATTAATGCCAAAATATGTCGGCGTTGCTAGAAAGTATGTGAGCACCAACCAAGACTTCCGTTGGCATCGACTGAAAAGTCCCATCAACATCAATCGAAGAAACCATTAACACTAACTAAATATCCCAATGGATGTCAATGTCATATCCCATTAACACTAAGCAAGGTCCCTGTTGATGTCAAATTGAGGTTCAAGTCAACAACAACCACACTAGAGAACTCAACATTTTCCCAATGGACAGTTACAAGAAGGAGAATCCTCTATAACTCAATCTCGCATGATTCAATGTTTAAGGAGGATCGAGATTCCAAGATGGGGTTCAATTGGTTCCTTAGTTCCTTAAGTTCTACCAAATATTGATTGCCCTACTAATATTAGTATGGTGCAATTACATCACTCATCAATGAGTTTTGTTCCACTAGAAACATTAGCTCTACAAGCATGAGGGTCTAGAGGCACAACACCCAAACTTAGGCTTGTACCCATAGTAAATGTTAGCGTTGTTGCAATTCCTCTTATATTAGTATATTCTGGAGTTTGCACCCTTTATGAGGGATTTGTTTAGTTGTAAAACTTGTCTCTATGTCATTGATGTATAACAATTCATGTTAGCATATTGGGTTTCCACTTAGTAATTCCTCTATTATCAATTAATTGAGAGTACATTGGGATTTATCCATTATTTTGCAAATTTAGCCTTACATACAAAAGTCTCCACGTTAATGCTTCATCTAACTACTTGTTTTTTGCAAAACCAATAATTATTGCACTAGGAGAAGTGAGGTGTACTCTAAAGTTTAGTTTGTATAAGATGTGTGGCATGTCATGATGAGTGACATTTATAAATTAAAATGAAAAAATGGACATGCTTTTTAATGAAATAAGAGAGAACATGGTGCTTACACCTATCGCCTATTGAAGTGATGTTCCAACAAAGGTTGCTTTTCCCACATGCTACTAAAGAACCAAGTTCATTGTGATTATTAATCACTATTATGATTAGCATTTGAGCCACCTTTCATTTGAATATTTTAGAGAAGAGGGTATCTCACAAAGTTTTCTTGTAAAAACAAAAACAAAACCAAAAAACAAACATAAATTTAAAGTTAAAAAATAAATTAACATAAATTTATATAAGTAAGGTTAAATTTGCATTTAAATATATTTTTTATTCTTAATATTTAATCATTTTAAATTTGCATTTAAATATATTTTCTATTCTTAATATTTAATAATTTAGATGTTAAAATGAATCTATACCGTTAATTAAATCTCTTATACATGGATATCAAATTGGATCTTTAACTAAGTCTCCACATCACTATTTTGAATTTTTGGGGGTGGGAATTAATTATGTAACTTATTTAATATTCAAATTATTAATTGTGAATAATTCACATGATTATCTGTATCTAATAACTAATTTTAAATTTATTCGAGATTAGTTAATATTCATAGAATATTAAATATTCAAAATATTCATTGTTACTTGATAATTCATATAATTAATTTTAATTATATTTAAAATTTGGGTATGAATGTTTTCACATTAAGTCATGATTATGCTAAGAATTTATGGAATTTCATAATCATTTTAATGGCTTATCCTCTTACATCCAATTTACAATGGAAATTGAACAGGATAAATCCCTTCATTTTTTAGATGTTCTAGTTACTCATCAATTAGATTTTTAGGAAAAATACATATACCAATAGATACGTCTATGCTCATTCCGACCACCATCTAGCTCAAAAAGCTAATGTCATCAAAACTCTTACTTCTAGAGCTATTTGAATCTCAGCGCCCCCCCTGCCCCCCCAACACCTAAACAATGAACAAGCCCACCTCACTAAAACTCTTCAAACTAATGACTACTCTCGTTCCCAATTTAACAAAGATTTTCGTGATGTCCTCCATCCTAAAATCAATGCCATCCAATCCTTCCCCACTACTATGGCCAATCTCTCTCTCTCTCTTACATCAATCACATCACTTATCGATTTTCCGATTTTTTTGCTAAAAAAAACATTAAAACTCTCTTCAAAACTTACAAAACCCTTAAACAATTATTCAAAAGTGTCAAAGAGAGATCAAGCCCTTTATGAAATTTCTTGCTCTTGTATAAAATTCTACCTTGATTAAACTAGTCATTCAATCCAAACTCATCTCCAGGAATGTATTGTTGATACCTTCATAAATGTCTCTCAATATATGTCGTCATTGAACACTCTCATAACACTCAACATTTCATTTGCTTCGACCAAATAAAAATCCTAGTATCTACCCCAGATCACTCTTACCACTTCATTAAAGAAGTCGTCGAATTTGACAAACACTCACATATTTTAAATCCTAAAAATAGCTATAAACTAAGCTAGTCTCCAAAACAAATAATCCACTAACTTCACCAATAATTAAACTTTCATTATTTCTTTTATCCACTTACAATTCCGTTATAATTATAATCATTTCCCTAATTCACCCTTCCTAATTTATTATATTTTTACCCTTCATAAAGGTTCCCCTTTTAATTCTTAATTTAGTAACACTTTGTATTCCATTGCTTCATTATCATTATTCAAATTAAGGTTCATTATTACTCGTATCATTACCTTAAATATCCTTTATCACTCATTTATAGTTTTTATTTTATTTGATGTTCGTACTCTATACTTTTAATTTATTATTTTTGTTATTTAATATATAGAAAAATATATCAAAGATATCTAAAAGAACACATGGTGGGTACTTTTCATAACCGCTTCTCCAAATCAACGATTGTTGGGGATTCCCATACCATCAAACACTTCATTTGTTTCGACCAAGATAAAATATTAACACCAACCCTACACTACTCATTTCATCTCATTAAAGAATCCATCGAAATTGGAAAACATCTCAATTATTTTAATCGAGATGATGGTTACAAGTTGAGTCAATCTTGGAAAACTATCATCCATCAACTAGTATCCTATCAAACCTCCCAATCCTACTTTTTCTTTCATCATTTATCCTTCCTTTTCCGACCTCCCCACATCCGCCATTAATTCTCTTCCCCCCTCCGTCTTATCCTAATTCTCAATCCCCATCTTCCCTCTCGATTGATCTTTATTTCTTTCTTCGTCTTCTTTCCTTTAATTATTCCTATCTTCCTCCTGGCATCTCTAACTATGCTCCCTTGTGAATCTCATAATTTCCGTCATTTATTATTCTATCATTCTAATTCTAGCTTCCCCTCTTTATGTTCTTACCTTTATCTCATGACTCCTCAAATACCTCATTCCCCCTTTTTATCTCTTTATTCACTTGCTCATCAAAATATTTACCTTTAATATCTTAATCTCTTCTCCTAATTCTTACTCCTCCCTCTTGCTTCAATTTCATATTCCCCCAACTTCTTCAATATTTTGTATCTTATCACCTCTTTCCTCTCATCCTTATCTCAACCCTTCTCTTTCATGTCTTCTCAATAATTGATTACATTATTATTAATTATATTTTGTGTTCCCCTTATTAACCTCGGCTTAGCCCATCTTTATTATTTTAATATATTCTATCTAACTAATCCCTAATGGACATAATCCTTAGCTTCTAATTATTTTTTTATCACTTTAATTTATTAGGTTATTAATTATTGTATTTATTAGGTTATTTATTTATTTATTGCCTATGGAGACGATATTTTGGATGACTTCAAGTCTTTGCTACTAGGATGGGATTTTGTCACTTTAGATGCTTTTGGCATTTCAAGGGGACTGATCGGATGGTTTCCTAGTTCTCTTCTTTGCACTAATAGCTAGGCTATTTTGACAGTACTTGGTACTGCTCTTTTCTCAAGGGAACTTAGGCAAGCTATCACTATAATTAATATTTATGGCCCATATCAACAAAGAGTGGTACACTGGGAAAAATTGATCATATTTGGCATGTTAGTTAGGGATAGAGTTATTATTGGTGGGGATTTAAACTTCTCTCTGGGTGAGGGTGAGATTTGGGGTCCAAATGCCCACAAGAACTCGTTGACTGATTCTTTTCCTTGAAGACTAAATGAAAAATCTTTATATGATATCCTCCCAACCAGCATAAGGCCCACTAAGTGGAACATAGGAATTGGACAAGACATAATTGCTAAGAGGCAGGATAGGTTCTTAATCAATGATTGCATTTTGTAATCTGTTGTTTGTATCAGACAATGGGTTGGTGTGGGTGGGGAATTTGACCATTTTACCATTTTTCTTGAGATGATGGGGGCCATGGAAAAACCTCCTACTCCCTTTAAGTTTAACTCCACTTGGATGGATGATGGGGAATACAAAGATATGGTAAGCAGTCTGTGGATCCCTTATGATGGTTCTAGGTTGGAATCTACTAGTATACAGTTCCTTAACAACCTCAAGAGAATCAGGGCATGCTCCATCACCTGGGATGCAGATTAGAGGAGGAAAAGACGGGATTGTGAACTTTGTAGGATTGAAAACTTGCTTGAATCCTTTCATGCAAATAATATAGATGGTTTCCTTAATATGGAACAAAAAAGACAAATTGTATCCTTCGAAGTCAGATGAACAAAGATCTTAGATGAGAATGAAGCCTCTTGGAGGATAAAATGTTGGGCCATATGAATCTAGAAAGGGGATAACAACACCAAATTCTTCCATAATTATGTTAAACACAAAAAAAACACACCAACACTTTGTGGAATCTTGAGGAGGAGGATGGCAGTCATATTGTGGGTTTCAAGAACCTTGCTAGGAAAGGGGTGAACCATTTTAGCAATCTTTTTAAAGAAGATGATAGGGAATCAATTGCACAAATGCTTGGAATGACTATTGTTCTACCCACATATGTGAATGAGGAATAGAATGTGATGCTAATGGAGGATGTTACCCATGAAGAACTAATAGATGTTATCCATTCTATGCAGAAGGATCAAAGCCTAAGCTTGGATGGCTAGCCTGTGGATTTTTTTTCTGCTTTCTTAGATTTATTTGAATTGGATCTTCTATCCATTATTGAATAATCTAGACTCAATGGGAGGATTCAAATTTCATCACCCTTATCCCCAAGGTTGAAAATGTGATTAATTGGGTGGACTGTACACCAATTTCTTTATGCATTTGCATATACAAGTTGATTTCCAAAGTTATTGCAAGAAGAATGACGGATTTCCTGTCTGAATCAATTTCACAGGAACAATTTTCTTTTCTAAAGGGGAGATAGATTCATGATGCGATCGGTACTGCGCAGGAGGTTTTACACTCAGCTAAGATTAAAAATATGCATGTTGTCATTGTTAAAGTGAACCTGTCCAAGGCATGTGACAGGGTCAACTGGTTATACTTAAAGTTGGTTCTCCTTCAGGTTGGTTTTGATCTATAGTTTGTGAATTGGGCGCTAGCTTGTGCTCAATCCATCTCTTTTGCAGTTTTGATTAATGGCTCAGCCTCGCCATTATTTAGACCAGGGAGGGATCTGAGATAAGGTTGTTCCTTGGATACTTTTCTTTTTATTTTGATAGTGGAAGGATTAAGCAAGGACATTCTCCATGCATAGTCAAATGCCATGCTCAGAGGGATCAAAGTTGGAGAGAATGTAAGAATCACTCATATGTTCTTTGTTGATGATATCATATTGTTTTCGTATGGCTCCAGAAGGGATATTATCAAGCTTAAAGAGATTTTGTCTATTTTCTCTATTGAATCTGGGATGATTATAAATGACAGAAAATCCACGATGTCCTTTATGAATATGTAATAGGAAAACATGGACTGAATCACTACTCAATTTTCCTATGTAGTGGTGGATCTACAAGATGGCCTTAAATACCTGGGATTTATATTAAATCCAAACAATTATCACCATAGAGACTGGGCCTGGATTATTTGTAAAATTGAGAAAAGACTACAGTTGTGGTGTAACAAGTGGTTGACTCAAGGTGGTCTATTGATCCTTTTAAAATATGTTTTGTAAGTTATTCTTGTTTACTACATCTCCTTGGCATATGTACCTGTAAGCATCATGGATAAGGTTAGAAAAGTTTGTTACATTTTTTTGTGGAAAGGAAATGCAGAGATAGGTCTTATCCTTGGGTGGCCTGGGGCAGGATTGCCTTAGTAAAAGAACTTGGTGGATGGGTCTTAAAACATCCTACATGTTTTGAAAAGGCTTTGGTTGCAAAGGGGGTATGTAGAATTTTATTGGGTGATGGCTTATGGGTCAAGTTGGTCCAACAAAAATACATTTTACCCCTCACTATGGAAAAATGGTTTAGATCTAGGATCAAATATGTCAAGAATGTCTCACCTATGTGGAAGGTATTAATATCAATGGTTGATGTCATTAGCGAATGGATTGTTTGGAAGGTTGGAAACTCTAGAAGGGTTTGATTGGGACATGATCCCTGGATTGGTTGCTTGGGTGCATACAGGATCCCTCTCACGGGGGCTTCACTCAATAAACCGCTAT
>NWUY0300002103.1:2297-14359 GCA_004151065.3 Larix sibirica | reverse complement strand
AAGAAAGAGAGGCAATTACACGTGGTTCACCCAACTTTGGGCTACATCCACCAACGATGTATTCTTATTACTCATCAACCTCAAAGGTTTACAGTCCAGCAATAATGGACATAATACAAAATCTCCGTTTATCTCATTACTTATCTCCAAAATATATACTTCCAACCTTTCCTTAATATCATGGATCAACTTACCGGGAAATCATGTCTCTGCATTAACATTATATTAATAATTTTGGACTTTCATTACCTGACAGACAATTCCAAAGATCATACACCTCCCCACCAAATCCTAGAAGTATACATATACTTATGTAACACTAAATCACATAATACATAAACCCATGTAACACTACAACGCTGCACCTTATAGAGGCTTACTTCCAACCCTGGGTGTCGATATACATAAAGACGATCTAACTCGAAGAGCTGTGCTCCTGTAAAATGATAATTTAACTACAACAATCCATAGTAACATTAGTTCAATAGCACAACATATAACTATGATCATGCATTCAACCGACATGGGAATCCATTTACCTTAATGTCGAAGCTTTACGTAGCCAAGAACAATACATTCGAAAATTTAGGGTTATCATTCAGCATCCGGAATAGAGCATTAGCTTTTTCGACAAAACGACAACAGGCAGTGGATCAACCACGATTTTTCAGTCCATCAACAACATGGATTATGGATACCGATCCATGATTGAATCCAAATAAGGAAATACGTTGTCTTTTACAAACACATGCAAACAGAAAAGAAACACGATTTCCTTTTCTATAACCCATGCAGAGATATGAATCCTGGATCAAGCGATTTTCGCTCTGTAATAATATAGGAGAGAACTACTATTTTCTTTTACAATGACCCATCTGAAATCTTGCATTAAGCTACTTCATTATGCATTGATGTAAATTAGGGAAATACATTTTTGTTTACAAAAATACATAATAGAGATCTGACATTCCTAAACCCAGGGATCACATTCAGAAACATGGTTTCCTCTAGTAACCTACCAATAGCATACCAATCCAAAATTTACAGTCCATAAAAAAAACATAGATCCAAAGTACACATAACTACATTATCATAGTAATCAAATTCTAGCTCTTCATCCAAACAAATAAACAAATATGCGATTTCCTTTCGGCAATCAAGATGTGCAAGCAAGCAGGAAACGTCATAGAAATCAAATTATAGCTTTTTATTCAAGCAAATAGCAACTCGATCTACCTTTCAGCAACACCCAATAGAGAAATACACTTTACAAGCATCTAGGCAGAGATCCGATCTTCTGATCAAGCAATTGCATTCAGCTTTAACTATGATAGAGAGATTCGATTTCATTTTAATATCAGCAACAAAGAGATTCGTTTTCATTTTACATTACGGATCCTAGTAGGCAGGGCTTCACATCAAAAGGGAAAATCTTGTTCGCCAAATCGTCATGGGGATCAAGATATCTATGCATTCTGTTTAAGGATCTAAATTGTGTCATAAGTCCAATCCGTGTGGATACTTACTTACAAACAAAAATAATACAAACCGGCATAAAAAATTTAGCGTTTTGTAGAGATAATACCTCTTCTGTGCTATATTTAAAACCAACTGAGAAAACAATCAAACCGGCCATCAACATTAAAAGGAAACGGCCTTCCCCTTTTGGAAATGTCATTCAACCTGAGCTCGTCAGTTATCTTCAAAACGTAGGGACTAAGACTTCTCTATTAGCCGATAGGAACTAGTTAACAACAATATTATAACTGGGAGAGAATACCTATGACCTGGGATCGGGCTTGCTTCGCCAAGCTCAGCCGTCCCTTCCCCTGCTCATCTTCCTTTTCCCCCCTTTTCTCCCGAACTTCGTTCTCCTTATGAAGGGGAATAGCTACCTAAAAAAAAACACACCCGTTGTTTGGAACACTTGGCTCTCTACAATGGGAACAAATGGTGAGAGGAGCTCTACTTAAGCGGACAACCTCCATTAATATCTTGAAGTGGGCTTTAGTTCCACTCCTCTTATTAACGTGGATGGTTAGATTTGTCACAAGAGTCACCTCATTTCCATTATGGGAAGAACTTAAGTCTCGACGGAGCCCTTCGATTCCTTATACCTACTTCCAAAGTATTACAAACACATATGCATTAATTTATAGTTATATGTTTAGTACAACTACACATATATAAATATCTATAAATAATTGCACATATATGGCCACCTTTTTGTTTTCCTTTCTCATATATATATAATATATATACATATAAACAATACATACATATATATATATAGATAGATAGATAATCCTTATCTTAAAAATACATACACATGTACATGTATTTTAGTATGACAATTCTTTTCGTTTGTCCTTCTTGTAATGCCCCTAAAATGACTGTGGACCTTAAGGGCACTTGTCGACTCATTGAGATAGAATGACTAAATGTTAGATATGCTCGATTGATTGAGATAGAATGACTGAATGTTAGATATGCTCGACTGATTGAGATAGAATGATTGAATGTTACATATGCTCGACTGATTGAGATAGAATGATGAATGATAGATATGATTTACTGATTGAGTTTATGAGCATAGTACTTTGGTTGGAAATTGAATTTGTAGTATTGTTATAAATAAGGAGGACTATTATTCATTCATATTCATTGATTGAATATTATCCATTGATGAATTCTCCATATCGTTAAAATATTTTGACTCAATTTTCGAAGGATAAGGTATTGATCTACTTGAGTCCACCATCTAATATCTATTTTATATCATAAACCTTAAATTGCTAAATCAGATTTTATATCAAGGTTTAATAAACATTGACTTAGCAATATTATATAGGGAAACCCCCTTTGTGTTGGATCAGAGTCAACCTAAAGTAAAGGGAGGTTTTACTAAGGTGACCGTGTGCAGATCATCCAAAAGTTCCCCTAGGGTTTGTACTTTCAATGATTGGACTTATCTTTGGTCTAGATCCCAGAGGTAACAAAGTAACAAATTGTTGATGTTGTCAGGGATAAAGTCCATTTCTCAGATTCAATAGACATGGCTACAATGAGCTGATAAGATAGACTTCATTAAAGATCTAGTTTTCTCATATGGTGACTCCATTGGTATGAAGGGGTATGAATGTAATATAATTTTTAGATTTCATATCAATGTTTTATTTTTAAGATTTAAGAAGAAAAACATAGCATCTTTTTGAGAGAGTTTGTTTGCCAAATTGTATTACCCTTTATATTTATTAGGTATTCATGGATATCGAAATAAGAAACCTCTAGGATGGGCCATCTTCCAATGTTTTGTTGGTACACTTGCCTAACATAATGTCATATTGCACCTTTAATAGATTATATTTAAGAGCTTAATGTAGAACATGAATATGTTATGATGAGAATGTTTTCACATGGCCTGGTGGGAATTACAAAGGATTAGTTTCATGGTTGTCATGTTGCATATTTTATATATTATATTTCCAAGCTTAATGTAGAACATGAAGATATTATGATGAGAATGTTATCACATAGCTTGGTGGGAATTTCAAAGGATTGGTTTCATGGTTTTGGAAAATGGGAAATAAACTCATTTGCAAGCTTCATCAAAGAATTTTGATATATTGGGATAATGTGGCTATAAAGAAGAAGAACTAGAGACACCTAATATTGTTGATCAGATTGATGAAGAACCACAAGAAGACATTATTATATCCACTCCTCAAGAAGATATTTGTGATGACGTGGATCATGAAGACTCTTATAAAGAGGATCAAGCATTTACTTTAGCTTCTCCTTAATACAAGGATTTGGTAACCCATGTTCCCCTTAAACTCTTTGAATTTAATAATGAATCTTTTGATGATTCAAAAGGGGAATATTTAAACCCTTGGAGAGTGAAGAGTTTTCAGGTGCTCCCTCTCCCTCATGTGAATAGGAACATGCAATCCAAACATATGAATATATTGACACTTTTTCAGATTGGAAGGCATATATGACATGGGTATTGCAGGCATATTCATCGAAATCCTATTTGTGACATTGATAATGAGAGTTTAGGGCTTGAAGTGGTAGAAAGTATTGAGATATGTAATGAATTTTCCTCTATTGATTGACATCCATACATCTTCAACAAAGACATAAGTTTGTTGCATAACAAGGACAGTCATCATGAATTAAAGGTTCATAAAGAAAAATTCCATTCTTCTATATCTTCAACTTGTATCCCTTTTACACACATAAAATCAACAAGAGTGTGTATAATTTTGAAACTACCACATGCTTGTGACAACAAAATGGACAAGTAGTGACGTATGGAAACATTTTTTAGCCATCTAGAAGGGGTCAGTAAGCCCTAGAATCTAATCTGATCCAATCTAAGCCCTAGAACATTTTTTACAATTCTTATCCAATCTTCTATATGGCCTCTAGAGGATCACTTCAACTTATCAATGAAGGGAAACCAAGTTATTACAAATGTATGGTGGATCCCCTTCTAATCCTATCTTTGAGGTTATGAAGGGTGATCTATGTATAAAGGTTTGTTGTAAGGCGTGAATATGGTGTTTATATCATCCCTCTTCAGTAGTGGATTGACAATGCATGTAGTAGTGTTGAGTTGTGGCCTATGTTTGGCATTGCATTTTGAAGTCAACCCTCATCTTCCTTTGACACATTCTCAGAGTTTGTAGCATATGCATGGGGTGGTCTCACACTTTCCTTATTTTTTTTTATTACCAAACGCAAAGGGATATGTTTCATGATGTATGAGCTCATTGCATGGTTACATTGGTTCTTTTAACACACTTAGAATTTTATCTTTTTTGATGTAGACTAGTATAGGAAGAATAAGCTCAATATTGCAAGAATTAGGTTTCATTTATGTTATGTTTTCCTTAGGTAGTTTGTGTTGTTCCTGATTTGTATAGCCTCTTGAGAGTGATTAGTTCAATCAAAATTCTCACAAGTTTTCTTTATAATAAATTTGAACTGGATAATAATGTTTTGGATTGTATGTTGTGGGTGATGGAGATGTGAAGAACACACCACTTGTATCCAACCTTTCTTTATCTTCTTGGAAGGTACATCATACACAATAGAATCCCATGGACATTTTGGAGTTCTTTTGCACCCTACAAGAGTGTGGAATCCCCATATGGAGCCAACTGTTACCACCTAAAAGTGCAAGATTCAATTTTCATTTTCATAATCATCATCTTGTCAACATTTCACCAAGACATGGAAGCCTTAGTTCAATTATTTGGTGGAAATTGTATTGATGGTATCTTTCTCCACTTCTTTAGGGGATCACTTGGGGTAAAATATCATAAAAGAGCCCATAGAGGATTTTGAAAAGGTCTGGAAGCATGTAGAAGGTTCTAGAAGTATTTGGAAGCATTTAGAAGGATCTAGAAGTCTCTAGAAGGCTATGGAACTACTTAGAAGACTATATAAGGTCCTAAAGACACATGAAAAATTCTAAAGGGAATTTTAGAAGGGAATTTCTAAGGGTCTATGGACAAAGAAGGGAATTTCTAAAGGCTAATAATTATTTCTCAATACTAAGAAGAGAGCACTCTAGATAGAAGCATCTAGAAGTGAGAAGTATCTAGAAGAAGGTAGCTTAATAGTTTCTAGAGAGCTCTATTGGTAAAAAAAAACAATAAAAGGAAGTTGGAAGTTGGAGTTAAATTTAAAAATATATAACAAGTTTTTCCGAAACATGAAATTTTTTAATAAAAGGTCAATATACTTCCTTCCTTAAAAATGAATCGATATTTCAGAAAATTAAATATTCTTTCGATTAAAAAAATATTACATATCTTATATATAAATTGACTAAAGCATGTGATGATCACCAGACATTAGTAAATCTTTACCCACCATGGAGTAGTCTCCACATTTTGTGATATTGTTATTGTTTTAAATAAATATCAATGGTGTTTTTTAACGTGACTATATCTATAAAACAAGGTCCTTGTGTCAATACTTGTATGCATAAATTGTTTGCCATAAATATTTTAGATCGCATTAGTGCGAGAAAAGTAAAACAAAAATGATAATCCTTGTCTTCACCTTCATCTTGGGGTGACACCACCCATCTAAAATTCCCTTGATCCTAAGCATTTTCTTATATAACTATGTGATCATGTGCTTAACAATGATGGGTTCCTATCCTTGTAGAATTTCCCTATAGTAGAATGAAAAAATTATTATTATTTTCTACGACACCAACACCAATATAAATTATTATTATTATTTACGACACCAACACTAATATTAATGTGAACATTGATTCTTCATCTATTGACTCCTCAACAAATGACAATTTTGTTACTAGCCTATATTGTATTAGCTAACAACACTACACAAAATTTCTAGTTGCATATACAATCCCTAAGGATTTTTTGGTCCTCATTTTCTTTAAACTCACAAACTTCAAAAAATATGGATGACACTTAATAAGCATGATAACCATTATAGATTGAATATCTTCATGCAATGCGAGTTCGAGACTATAATAGGAAATCTAAGACAAGATCAATAGCTTCATGATGGATACCTACTTTAGTAATAATTGCACAATGCTCATTTTTGTAATGCTAAAAATAACACATGAACTCTTACTTTAGTGATGAATTCACATTGCTTACTTTTATAATGCCAAAAACAACATAATGTTCATCTTACCCCATCTAATATATCAATTTCACAATTCCCTTCATTAATACCTTACACCTATATTTCAAAGATATGTCAACCTTACATGTGGAATTACAAACTTACCTTACACCTATATTTCAAAGATATGGTAACCTTACACGTGGAATTAAAAACTTACCTATTGTATTCATTAGGTATAAAATCCAAGACTATCCACCTATGCAAAAATAAAAACTACACAAAAATACCCTTTAAAGTGAATTTACAACTGCAACATGCATATCCTAACTAAATTTCATAGCTTAACATGTACAAAGTACAAAATCCTAATGAATGATAATTAATTCCACTAATGAACATTGGAGGCTATCGTCTTTTTCTAGTGGTTCAAATTAACAAGAAGGAAGCACGCATTTGTTTTGAAAATACACAAATCCAACTTGAGAAGAACCTCGGCCCCAAGAGGGTGGATCTAGATCTTGACAACAAATCCACATAAATATGAACACAAATAAAATGACCCAATGGAAGAGATCCTAGAAAAAGGGTCTGAGTTACCTGAAACCACAATAACTCTTGGTCCTAACACGTTCTAGAATGAAAATAACCAAACAGAGGTTTTGAATAATCTAACCTATGATTCCAAACACATTTTATGTCAATTATGATAGATTGCAACATCATCATAAGAAATATGTGTGAGAGTACTATAGGCTAGATGATATAAATACTCATACCTTCATATTGAATATACACTACCAACTATCTTAACATGTATCCTTCATTTTAATTGGAATTTACCCTTTAATTATGGCTCATAAGTTTTATGGGATTGGAGATGAAGTTAAAATACCTCTTTTATCCTTAGTATTCTAACACCTAAATGTGTTTCTTCATTTGCCAATTAGTATGCTTGACTATTGTTTACTCTTAGCACATAAAAACAATATTATAATTCTAACCTCCTTGCTTCCCCCTTAAGTTTTGAAGATGAGCCTCCTTAAGTTTTGAAGATGAGCCTTGTTAGGACATAATCCTTTGGAATTGAACAATTTCTCACATGCTTAAAAATGATTATTGAGTCTGCTCCAATCAAAAGGTTCTCAATCCTTCTTGAATCTATGATTCAATGACCTCATTTAGATTTAATCTCATTTAGGTTCTCAATCTTTTTGTTTGTACATGTTTTCATAAATCTCATTTGGTTTTAATGGTCAAATTTTACATTACAAATGGGAATGATTTAATCAACCAAAAACTATTATTTAAAAAAAAAAATCCATTAAAAAGAAATGATGAATGTTGTCCCGAGAGTGACATCAATATTTTTAATTCAACGTGTGGAGGGATCCACGTGAATAAAATTAGCATCCTAGATATTGGAATGTCACTTTTGTATAGATTATGTTGTGATCCGTCATAATCTATGCATCATATAAAGCACGTATGATGCAACTCATTATAATTGCAGGAAGGTAAGGTACCTCTTTAAATGGCCATAAAAATAACATTAATTAAATTCCTAATGGAATATGATCCATGAAATTGACTTCGCTTACCGAGAGAAAGCGAAGTTGACATTACTCAATTCGGTTTTGGCTAATTTACCGATGCAGAATCGGGAGATACTTTTTTAATGTTTTTTTGGAAGGGATCGCATGAACATTTGGGGGACACTTGGTTTCTTGGGAGAGGTTATCTACTCCAAAAGGCAGGGGTGGATGGGGTATTTGCAATTTGTTATGGGTTTGTAAAGCTCTTCATTTAAAATTGCTTGCCCTATGGGGTATTTGCAATTTGTTATGGGGCAACAATTCTTGGGCAGAATTGCTTGCCCTATGGGGGTTACTATATTTGGATCATAGATATAGGATAAACAAGATCAACATATATGGAGTTTCAAATGTTATTATTCAGTGGGTAAATGGTGAGTAAATGGTGATCACAGACTACAAGTTCCTATCCTTACAAATTGGAAACAAAGAGTGATATCAACAAGTAAACTATTTGATTACATCAAGTTCTCACATGTGTACAAGTGCTATAATCCATTGACTGATTCATTATAAAAAAGGGGGCTTGATATGGCGGAAGGAATGACATATATTGAATGAACAAAAGATTGAAGATTTTGAAGTAAATATATATTGAACAAACTATACTTATTTATTTTTTGTCACTTATATTAAGATATTAAAATAGTTTCTGTTACAGGTGCTCATATGTAACTTTATTTCCAGAAGCAGTTTATGTACAGTATAGATTGGAGCATGCAAACTTATCAGGTTATATGTAACAGTTTAGTTATGTATTCTTTGTTGAATACTATGTGGAACATTGAAATCGGAAACAGAGTATTTGTCTATGTGACAAGATACAGGTGTAGCTTTTTTTATTCACAAATGAATAGCAAAAAGGCTTTTTTCTTTTGGAAAAAAAAAGAAATTGACTTCGCTTAAACTTGTCTTTTATATTGTTTTTTTTTTTAATTTTTAATTTTTTTTATACTTAATAAATTTAATGTTAAAATGGATTTTTATAAATATTTAATCAAATTATATTTATTTGATCAATCAAAATATCATTTTTAAATTAGGAATTGGTACACTTTGTGGTGATTTAAAATTTAATGGGAAAAATAATTAAGAATTTGTGTTTTCTCCTTAGAGGTCACACATTCAAATCTAGAGGGGGTAGGGTATGTACACCTCCATAAACTTTACATTGAAATCGCTGCATCGAGGGGGTCACAGATTCAAAATTGGAGGGGGTCTCTTACATCAATTTGGTGTCTCACTAGGTCATGACCTTAAAATTAGATTATTATTATAATATTAATCTCACTTAAATTAATCCACTTCTATTTTATATTATTAAATATTACAAAAAAGTTATATGTACGCTTCAAATTTGTGGATGGTTCTCGGCTAGTTAAATTTTATGCTATCTTTAAAAAAATGCATTGTGTTTATCTTTTCATTAAATGCAATAGCATGAAAATTATGCATTGAGGTTAATAGTAGTTTAGTAATACAAAGGATGTTTGTGATTGCTTTTTAGATGGATTTTTTTAGTTTTGTATACCATGTTTTTTGCTTGAGACATTATGGTATGAGCATATGGGCATGCAGAATACAATGGCACATCTATGATCCTTGTTTGCATAGTATTGAATTACTAATCTAAAAAAATACCATGTTGTATGTCAATGCATTTAACTATACACAAAGCATCTCCATATAGATGTCCATTCTCTAATTGAGTCCCATAATGTATCTATGCAATGTATGATATAACCCATTTTATCTAACAAGTTGCATGATTCGTCATTTTTAGCAATCAATGCACTCATTTTATAATAACACACTAAAGCCAAGGCACACTCTTTGCATTTAATCTTAGTTGTACAATGCATCAAACATTGTATAATGTACCTCAACCAAGGATTTTTAAGTGTCACTCTCACTAGTGCATCAACTAATAGGAGTTACATGATACATCAATGTTAAATCAAAAGTAAAACAATCCTCATTATCATTTATATGTTTGTTGTCACACTTTTCATAATGCTTCATTTAGTGAAAAGCACCAATGCACCAATGTTACTTGAGCTTGCCTTGCTACTTTGCCCTCATTTTTCTCCTCATCTTCCTATATTTTTAGTTCATTGTGGAGTACGATTTTTTAAATTCTTCTCCAAATTTTCCAAGTTCATAAATCTTCAAAGTCAATGCCATATCCTTGACAGTAAGTACTAAACTAGGTAATTTTGTTAGTTTATATTATTTAGATTTGTTTTGGTCTTTAATAGTTAGATTATATATTTTTAAAATTTCTCATATATTACTACCTTTTTTTCCCATGCAAAAGGTCATAATTTTATTATATAGTATAACAAAAGCACATTCTTTAGGTGTTTTTACAATAATCCAAATATATCTGATAATAAGAAATCTCATATAACAAAAAATATCTTAGATTTTACCTCATAGCACTAAATCCAAAATTCTAAACCAGTATAAATCCATCAGTACATTGCAATAGGTCCTTTGATCCATCCCAAGACTCAACTGGATCCACTGACTCTTTCCTAGTCCCAGTCCACTCCTTGGTCGGATCCTCGACTTGGTCGTCCCAACGGATCAATCGATTTTGCAACTTGGAAACCAATGGCACATGCCCGATGGATCATCATACATTCCCGACGGTAGTTGATGATTCCAACACATGTTAGATGAAATTCTAAGCAGTTGGAAGGCATCTAAACCACCATCGACATGGAAATGATGTCTCTTCATCTTCTTCTAGCTGGCAAATGAGAATAAGACACATGGTCTCTTTGTAATTGTCTTTTTGTAACTGAAAGATGGTGGGTAATTACCCAAGCGTCCCTCAAAATTGTATAAATACTTGTAAGCTTGAAGATGAAAATGATTTTTTTTCTCTGATCTTGATTGCATTAAGACGAGTTCCCAAAGAGAAGGCTCGATTGGTTCCCGACGGTTCCTACATTCGACTTCTTACGATGAATGCTCAATACAACTGAAGTTTTCACCCTTGGGGTTTCTCCATTATGAATCCTTGTCTCACATTCTTATATGATTAGCATTCTCTATTAAATTTTGCAGTTGTTTAGTATCTGGTGTATGCTATTCTTTATAGTTTCTTCTCTGATCAAACTAGCATTATAATGTCCTCCATAAAAGTGGCCAACTTAGTCAGTTGACTCTCTTGTCCCCCTGTCGACCTCCTGGGCGACATGGATCATTGGTATCAGAGCCTATTTGATCTAGCCTTGTTTAAGCACTACTTGCGTAGTCAAACCAGCATATGCATGTTCAAACACACTCTAAGACTTAGTTATCCAAGATACCTCTACCTTTTAATTCTAAGTATTTATGTACTCGCAACCCCAAACCAAAGATGGCAAGTGAAACAGAGGGCAACATGCCTAACAACGAAACTAAACGACTCATTGAGAAAGCACTCACTCGACAATGAACTGAAATGTATGAGCATTTCAATGAGATTCTTGCTTGCCTCACCAGTTCCATTTGGATCGAATTCGGTTAGCAACCCGACGATAAATTCCTTTGGAAAGGTTAGCCCCTTTAAGGTGCAAATGAACTTGGATATACCAAACCTAGAAGGAAAGATCGATGTGTAATATGTAGACAATTGGATACAACAATTTGAGTCCTATTTCTCTATGAATCAAATTATGAGGTTGAGAAGGTCACCCTTGCATCTTTGAAGATGTCAAATTTTGTACATAGTTGGTGGGAAAATATCTCGATGAGATTCGATGAAGACGATAACCCCATCGACACATGGGCCAAATTTGTTGAACATGTTTGGAAGGAATTTTATCCACCCAAGTACATAGAACAACAGTA
>NWUY0300002101.1:33017-44855 GCA_004151065.3 Larix sibirica | reverse complement strand
TTAGGTTGGTGCATGCTCTTTAAGCTTGCTTGGATGGTGGATGATTTGCTCTTCAAGACAAAGATGACCAAGAGGGAGGAATGATACAACAAGATAAGGTACAAGGGGGTACAATGAGGTGTGCTAAGGCGACTATGACAACCCCTATAAGTGTAATCACCTTCTACAAAGCATAAACCGTAAATGTGGCTAGGATCCCCAAGCCATGTGTCCTAATGGATTCATCCCAGGGTGCGTCGTGTTACCCTCTAGATTCTCTGCAATATGCCATACTAGATATTCCATAGGGGAGGGGCATTTTTTCAATGTAAAGGCCAATCTGAGGTTTCTTTTATGTCAAGACTCGTGGTCTGGTCATGGCAAGTCCTCTTGGTTTTCACTCAAAGGAGTGTTGGATTAGTGGCGCAGCTGAATCCCCCTTGATGTGGTGGAAGTCCCCATGTAGGGCATTTATGCCTAGGGTTAGTGTCTAGTGCTTCTTGGGATGATGCCATTAGAACACATGGTTTAGGGTCTCGCAACCACACTTATGTTTATGCTTTGTGGAGGTGATTGTGTGTGTAAGGATTGTCATACCCCTTTTAGCTCACCTCATTATGCCTACTTGAACCTATTTTTATTATGTATTGACCCTCATTTTGGCTCAAGCAAGCCAAATTGATGATGACATCATCCTTTTGAAGAGGTCGTACCACCCAAAGGAGGGCGTTGAGGGAAAAAGCACATCATTTGGGTTAGCTGGGGCATGACATCCTCCATCCATTCCCAACAATTCATCAAGTTGCAGCAAGTCATCATATTTGTCATTATTTTATGTATTGTGTGGTTTAGTCTCCAGATTGTGGGTGACAAACCCTAAAAAATCATTTTAGGTTGGTCTCCTTAAAAAGGAGGTTAAGTTAGCCTAAAGTGACATATAAATAAAGCTAGCCTCCTTATTTGTAAATCAAGATCATGGGATCAAATAAATTCTTATTCTTATTTCTCCTTGTGTATTCTTTAGCTGAGTGGTGTTCATTTCTATGAGAAAATCTTTGGTTTCTAAGGGTTGAATGTGATGTGGAGGCTTGTTTACTATCTTTTCAAGGCTTGTTAAAGGTGAAAGGATTTTTTGGAGGGTTACTTTCTTCTCTTTTCTCTTCAATTGTGGCCATCTCTCTTGTTTCTTGTCTTGCACTGCCAAAGGCATATAAGGTAAGTGTAATCTAGGGTTTTTATGAAAAATAATATAATCTTGTAAGTGAGATGTCTCTCCTTGGATAGCCTCTCTTGTATTCGGCCTTGGATTCTTTATTTGTCTCTAGTTAGGTCAAGATCAACACAACCTAGGGTTTCTTGATTTTTCCCTAACTCATACAAAATTGATTTTCCAAATTCTTAGAGGTACGTTGATCACGATTGCTTGGTTCCCAAAGGGATAAGACCTAGGTCTTATTTCCCTTTTCTTCACCAATCTCTCTTTTATCAAAATTCTTGTACTATATATTGCAAAAAATACAAAGAAACCAAATATTGTGAAAAACCCTAAAAACCTTATATTATTTCAAAAATCCCAAAATATTTATTTTTTGTGTCTTAGTTATTCAATTTTGATTTTTTGAAGTAGTTAATTGCAACAATAATTTTCATATCTTAATAAAGTATTGCAAAAATCCTAAAAAGTTAATTTTTTTTGCAAAAAAGGTCAATTGTTAGCCCTAAAAGTGCCCTAAAGGAGGTGAAGTCATCCTAGGGTTAGGTGACTCCATCCCGCTAGGTTAATTTTAGATCTGTTAGAAGTGTTATTGCAGGCTCATTTTGAAAAAGAAATCAAACCCTAGGGGTTTGAGGAATATTTTCTCAATTCCTAGGTCACCTAGGGTGACCCTGGGAGGATTTTAGGTCAAGAGAATTTTTTATTCATCTTGACTATAGAAAAACAAGGACCTATGTAAGAAATCAACACCTAAATAAACCTTAGAGTTTCCCAATCAATTGCACCCTGGGGAGATTGAATCTCCTCAGGGTAGGGTTCGCCCACATTCCTATGGTTAATTTGGGGGTTACATTGACTTGAGATTGGGTGTACCTCCTTGAAGAGTTTCCTATCATATCATAGGGTCCACACATCTTATTTGGGTCCACTTATCTATGGTCATCAAAGAGTGCTAGTTTTTGAGGTAACATTTTTTGGTGTTGTTGTTGGGGACCAAGTAGTTCCTTCGTTGATTTCAATGAAATATTGATGTAGTAAAGGATTAGAAAACCCAATCTAATCCGCAAACCCAGGAGTAGTTACGTTCCAAGTATTTATTCTGTAGTGCCCTTTGAAAGATGAACTTCCGTAATTGTGGGTTGCAGAGCTCACCTGATTGCAGAATGCTGAACATAATTCTTTCAACAATTCTGTATTGCAATTCACCTTTCCATAGTTTCCTTTCTGCAATTAATCCCCGCAATTACCCTCCACAAGGTGGCTTCCGCAATTGGATTTGGATCGCTGGAACCGTCTGAGCCGTCGATCTCTTGTGACTTCTCTACTATCCGTTGATCTGTGATCAACATCGAACATTCACTTAGGGATTGTGAAGGTCTAAATTCTGGACAACTTCGTCCCGCGATGGGATTTACCAGCGGTTGATCTTTCCCGCGTGAACTCGGGCTTGATCTCCACCGTATGATATCGGATTTCCCCGACTTTAACAAACTTATACTTGGGATTTGTGAAAACTGTCATGGACTGTTGATCCTCCTCCTTGGATATGATCTTGACCATCCAATGCTCACTCCACGAATCGATTAGACTGTGTCTTCATAAATTGATTAGTGAAATGATCAGTTTCACTCTCTGTATGTTCATATGAAGATGTCACAAGATTCTCTTATGGAGATCTTTGTTAATACACTCAATTCACACATACATAAAGAATTCACATAGGTTCTGGTTATTTAAAGAAGACAATAAATACTCAATCAAATGCAGAGACTAAAATATTTGTTCTTCATTTCATCAACAACCCTTTGCTCGGTTACATACAATGATTAAGTAAGGACTCTACAGACCTGTCAGATTCGATTAAGTAGGATCTGGACTCCTATAGACAACAAATAACCAACAAACCCTATCCTCAAGCTATCCCTTGCAAGATTCGAGAACATCTATGGCAATTCGCCATTATTACAATCAAAATCAAATGACAACTAATCAACAACTAACCCTAGCCATTCTAGAACTATTACAAGGCAAATAACATTAACGACTTTAATCAGAAAACATAGAACTTAGGCCGATGCTCCTGCATCATACTCCAGGGGAGAAAAATAATTCTTCAATAAGTCTTCAGGGTCCACATTGAACTTAGAAATCTCCATTGCTGTCATCCACATTGCATCTTCAGATGGCTGTCCTTTTCATTTGACTAAGTACTGGAAGTAATCCCCGTTTCTGGTTCTCTTTGAAATCTTCTTGTCTAGTATAGCTTCAATCTGTGGCTTCTCCTTCTGAGGTAACTGTTCTTTCCAATCTACCACTTGACCATCCTTACCTGAAAGCATCTCTTATGTTTGAACACCTAAATATTTAAAAGGATATAAATATGAAACATTAAAAATTGGAGAAATTCCAAGTTCAGAAGGAAGTTCGATTTCATAAGCATTTGTAGAAAAATTCCTCGAAATTTTACAATGCCCAATTTTCTTGAGTTTCAGTTTATTATAGGTTCCCTTAGGAAACATTTCCTTCCTGAGATATGTCATCACTAAATCTCCGACCTGAAGATAAAATTCCCTTCTCTTCAAATCTGCTCTCTGTTTGTACTTGTTAGCACTCTCCTGCAACTTCTTCTTGACATTTTCCTGTAGCTCCTGCATACTATATGCAGAGTATTCACCTTCTGCACTCCTCATTACCAACTCTCCCAAATTTCTGAGTCAATACACCCCTCTTGGATGCATCCCATACACAATCTGAAATGGGATCATACCTGTACTTCTGTTAGGTGAATCATTATAAGCAAANTAGATCAGATTGAATTAAATGCTGAAAAAATAACAATAGGAAATGGCTAGATCAAGCCACCATACATTGCCATTTTATTTACCATCTAATTATATGTGATATGAAGGGGTAAGAAGCAAAATGATTCCACGCATGCGATAGGATATTCTACTTGGGTATTGGAATTACAGTAGCATGGTGGCGTTGGTATGTTCTATCATTGTTTGATTTATATGTAGTATTTGTGAGAAGCCATGTTCATTCAAAGCTTCTGGTGTTCACTTTGTCAACCTGTGACATAGAAAATGTGTTATAGGATATTAAAGAATACCCTTAATTTCCTTAATTAAGGAATGTGTCTAAACATCCTTATACTGAACCTCATTCCCAATACACCTTTTCAATTAAAAAATACATATTTTCATTAGATATCCTAGGTATCCATTTTTTCCATGACATTTTCAATACCCTTTTTATTTTTACCCTTAATATGGTGACATGGAATAACTCTTATAACCCCTAGAAACCTTGCAGTGTGAAATATTAAATGTTAGTTAGAGAAAATGTTTCAAGACTGATAAAAACCCTTAAACAAGGTTCAACTTCATACACAGTCATTCCAAATGACTTCACACCACATTCATTCACAAATCATACCTATTTAAACACAACTCTTAACTCTTACTTCGAATACAATTGGATTCACACCACTTTATAATCCAAAATGCATCCGAACATAAATAAATGGTTGTAAGCATCCATGTCTAAATCTAATTTATCATTTAATGAAGTTTAATAAAATACAAGGCACTATAAAGTAAATAAGGCAAGAGAGAAAAATTAAGAATTAAATGTAAAAATAAAAAATGATATAGGAGAGAAAAGATGACAAATGGGAAACAAAAGGTTATGCATGTTGGCCTTCCTATTACCCTAGCTCTCCCCATTTCCTCTGGTATATTCACTCTCAAAGGTTCTTTTTGTCCAAGGAGAGGAGAGTGCACAAAGGAGGCTAGAAATCCATAAGCAGCATTCTAACCAAAGATTGTTGAAATAAACTGAGTAACCAATATTAGAATGTTGGTTTTCCCAATTTGTCTTTCCATGGTAAAATATTGTGTCCATTATGTGATTGATATTATGTGCTTGATATATTTCTCCTACTTCATTTTTAATTACTGTCAATGTTTTTAATGGAAGCTCCTATGTGTTATAAATGGCTCCCAATGAATGGTGAGAGCGTAAATGAGGAGATATGAAATCCAAATTATGGATTTAGTACATTGTTGGTTATTCCTGTGTAATGGAGGTCCCAACAACTCTTTTCCTCCCACTGTCATATGTTACTCCAATCCCAAAGATCAATGGTTGAGATCTTAGAGTTGTCACATCAATGTAAGAAGTTGACAAGATCGTTTTTCATCACTTTTGAGCAAATTTCTTACTTGCCTGGGTGTTTCTATTGACTATTGGACATTTTTCCTCTTTGTTTGGGTGTTTGGGTGTTCTTATTGCATGTGTGTTTTAAATATTGCAGGCCTAATTCCTCCATTACGTAGGTAATTTTTACCTTGCCTGGCTATTTTTAATGATTTCTAGGTGAATTCCAATTTCCTAAGATGTTTTCATTTCTCGTTGAGTGTTTAATCCATGTTGGGATTTTTCTCCCTTGCCAGAGGTCATATTTCATTCATAACTAAGTGTATTATCCTTGATGGATGCATCCCTGGACCATACAGATGTCTAGCAGTTTTTTGGGTGATCCATCTTGTTTTGGGGTGTGTGTACATACTTAGTTGTGCATGGGAGTTGGTTGGATGCTAACTTCACAGTTTGGAAAAGCATTGGATGGTGAGTCCTGCCAACAAAAAAAACAAGTTTGAAACTTTAATTGTTTTTCCCCTATGTTGGCATCGTGTGAGTGGAAGTTGCTTGTTGTGGGCATTCCTAGGTTTTGAGTGTTGGAATTTGTGGACTTATCTTACTCTCTGGATCATTAGAACTATTTCCTCTTACTTGAGCCACCACTTGTATTCTTAATAAATGGCGGGAAGTGAATTAAGTTTGCCATCTCAAGCATTGATTATGCCAATGGAGTAAACTTTGTCTTATTTACCACCTTTTCTAGAGGTCGATTGATAGATGGTTCCTCCACTATTATTTACCACATCTCATGTATGTTAATTGGTGATGAGTGTATAAGAAGAAAGGTATCCCATGCCTTGAGGTCATGGTAATCTCTCTTTCCATATGAAGTCACTACACATAATATTTGATTGTTTTCCATTTCCTTCGTGTGATAAAGTTTACTCAATGGTCATTTATAATTGTTGATGAATAGTATGGAAGTTTGAGTTGGAATTAAGTATGATCACAATAAAGTAAAGTTAAAAATTCCATCATAGACCCACATTATAGAGCTATTAGAAAAAGAAGTGTGTTGAAGAATTGAAGTTCAACAAGGAGTAATGTTGGGCTGAACATTGCTTATAAACAAATGCCTCACGGATATTCTTAATACATGTTCGTTGGATTGATGCTTGAATAAATATAAGTGATGTATACAAAAGTTTCAAGTGTGTGAGCTCTAGAGGAAACCAGAATACAAAACAATGAGAGGATGGAGTGATGGTTTAATAAGTCTAGAGGTTGCCTCTAACTAGTACAAACAAGACAATCTGAGCATCGGTTAGCAAAGGATTATATATCACCTCTTATCGTCCAATCTTCACAACACATGCCAGAGTTTGGCCCAAACCTGAATATAACACAAGAATACTAAATTCCTATTGAAGTGCACAAATATTACAGGCCTCGAAGTCAAGAAAGAGAAGGAAAAGTATTTTTACAGTTGGTACATTGACCTGACTAGTAGTTGATAGTATGGTTGCTTGTATGCATGTCTAGTGATTAAAAAAGACGTTGGTTGCATTCAACTGGTTGTTGTGTGTAGGATACTCCAATATTAGAGGTCTTTCATCCATCCAAAAGATAGAAATATGTGTACAAGCTTGTGAATAGAGACCAGGATTTTTTTATCAGAGGATCTGTGTTGGTGAAGTGAGTGGGTTATAAGTTCCTCATTTACGAAGAATATGGTATCAAAGCGATTGTATCCTTAATCGTGACACAACTTCCAGTACTTGAAAAGAAATCAAACTTTGTCATGGGAAAATCCTTACAAAGAGAGAAGATGGAAGAGTTGAGAGAATTCAATCGACAAATTCAAGAGGAAAGTTAGTATTGGAGGCAGAGAGAAACATGAGCTAAAAAAATAACTTGCCACACACCAAGACTCCTTCACTACCATGAGGGTAGAATTAGACAAGAGAAAAATACATCTCTTGCAATTGGGAGATAAACTCACACAGCTAAACATTTGGCATGAGGACTAGCTCAATCAGATACTAACTCAATTACACCAAGAATTGGCAGAGAAAGAGAAGGCAATGTCAAATCTATAAGAGGTTGTTTAAGAGAACCAATAAGCAAAGTCACCTTCCATTGCCACCATCAAATATAACATTGTGATCAAGACAACTTTGGTAAGCTCACCTTCTTTGGACATTTCCCGAGATATTTTTGGTGAACTTGAGAAGGATACTAGAGGCATTGGTTCGAGACTATTAAGACAGATGGGCTACAGTTCTAATCCCTGTTGTAGTTGAAGTGAGGTTCAAGAATGAAGGCCTATTTTTTGACGAAAAAAAGGAAAAGGCCATGAATTCCAAGACCACCTTTGTGAAGGAAAAAGACAAGGCAAAATTGGCTTGCTCATCTGAGGAAGGATAAATGTAGAAGGAAGATGTAAGCACACTTCCACGTCATCTTTCTTGTGGCAGATTTTAGAAGGGAAGTGAAGAGAAAAGTTCCAAATATCAACATGCACCAACACTCCAATTAAGTAGCAACCAATCAATCAGAGCAAGAAGAATAAGAACATGAAGAAGATATTCAATAGGACATCCCTTAGTTTTCATCATTGCAAGAAGAAATGTTATAGTACTACCAATTGTTGGTACTCTAAGGCCTGTTCATTTGGAGGAAAGAAAGGCCATCTTGGGGTATCGTGTTAAGAGAAGCAAGCCATGTGCCATAATCTAGATTGTTTTCAAATTAGGAATGACAAGAAGACTCCCCCAAACCAATAGATGAATCAAAGGCACATGTACAAAACAAGCATGTCAAGTAGCTTATCCATTTCCAAGAAATTCTATCACTAGTGTAAGTTGAGTGGCCATTGGGAAGCAAAATGTTGGTGACTTCATACAGATCTTCACCCCAGAAATTGTATGACAAAGAGAAGGGTGTGGAGAGTGAAGTATAAAGGTGATGAAGAGCTCCTTGCCTTGGTATCCCAAGGAGCATAAAGTGTCTGTGAATTTGGAGTGGCACGAGAGGTCACTCTCTAACCAAACAGGCAAGAGTTCGGTGGAAGAAGGAAATCGTAGAAGAGGATATCAAGCCTAGGATGATGTATTAATTATTGGAAAATGGTTGAAAAATGGCTCACCAATAGAGAATTGTTCTCATGCGGGGAAGCAATTGATCATAGTAGAAGAGGGCAGTCCACACCTCCTTTTGTGATGGCACATGCTCATGGGATCTCACTGTCGAATGAGTGTTGCATACTTTCAACAATGAACAAGAGAAAACCAAAATTTGATTTGGCTTCATTGACTATCAAGATGGACCATTTTCATAGCCAGAGAACGTGCATGCTAAAGATGGGAGTTCAAAGAGTTCGGATCTAGATATTGCTTAGAGCTAAATCAATTAGCAAACTTTTACACTATAGGAGCAAGTGAGCTAGGAACCAGAGCCAGAGCAATAGCCAGAACCAAAGCCAATACCCAGATCCATGAGTCAGAGCAAAAGCTAGAGTCAAAGTTGTATCGAGGAGATAGAGTCAAAGTTGTATCCAGGAGCTAGATTCAGCGCCATGCTCTAGAGAAGCAGAGAAAAGTCATATTGATCCAGATTGGTCGTCTAACTTTTGGAGACCAAAAAGCCTCTCATTAGGGAGGTGTGATTCGAAAATGCATTTGAACACACAAAAAATGGTTGTAAGCCTCATACCTAAATGTAATTTATCATCTGATGAAGGTGACTAAGTCATAAAAGACAAGGCAATGTAAAGTAAATAAGACAAGAGAGCAAAATAAAGAATTAAATGAAAAATGAAAAAGGATGAGGATTGGGAAACCAAAAGTTAGGCATGTTGGTCTTCTCATTACCCCATATCTCCCTATTTCCTCTAGCATATTCACTCACAAAGGGTCTTTTTGGCTAGGGAGAGGAAAATGCACAAAGTGGGCTAGAAAGACATAAGCAACATTGTAACGAGATACTACCAAAATAGATTGAGCAACCATTCGAATGTTGGTTTTCCTACTTTGGGTTTCCATGGTAATATAATATGTCCATTATGTGATTAATATAGTGCATTTAGTTAATTTTTAATTAATGTCGGTAATTGTAATGAAATCTCCCATGTGTTATTAATGGTGAGAGTGTGAATAAGGAAGATATGAAATAAAAATTGTAGATTCACTACATTGTTGGTTATTCCTATGTAATGATGTCCCAACAACTATTTTCCTCTTACCCTGGGATGTTACTCTCAACTTAGACATCAATGGCTAACATCTCATAGATGTTGCATCAATTTAAGAAGTTGCCAAAATCGTTTTTAATCACTATGGGGTGAATTTCTCACTTGCCTAAGTATTTTTATTAACTATTGGACGTTTTTCCTCTTTTCGTGGGTGTTTTCTTATTTCTAGGGGTATTTTCTCTATTGCCTACGGCGTTTTTATATATTGCCTAGGCGTTTTTTCTTATTTCTTGGGGTATTTTCTCCATTGCATGGGGTTTTTTAGGTAGTTGGGCCTATTAGCCGTTTTTCTTGACAGTGGAATGACTAGCAGCTCATCAACAATTACTAGCAGCTCATCAACAATTACTAGCAGCTCGTTCTCTCTGCAAGCAGCAACTACAGCACCATAGTCCTTTAACTCTCAACCGGTAACTCAGTAGGTCGGGCACGCAAGTCACAGATCTGGTGGCCTTCTTCAATGCGGCAGATCTCCCATACTCGTAAAGGATCCTTCATTTGAATTTGTGGCTTCTAACACAACCAACGGCTGCTCTCTTTCATACAATCGTGGAAATCAAACTAGAACAACTTCGTTTTCTTCTTCTCCACAGGTCCACGGCAATCAAACAAAACAGTGGCTCTATAAAATTGCATATATACACATATCAGATCAATATTAATTTGACATAACCTGCTTCACAACATGCATAACTTCTTCTTTCTGCCGGAAAGTCTGTGTAGACAGTAAAACTAAAACTCTGACAATCGGAATCTCCTCCACCCTGGTTTACAAACAACATTGTCACTGTATGAATTAGCGCTTTCTTCAGTAATGATATCCTTCATTGTTTGTCTTCATAGTATTATCCGGAGAATGTACTGGGGATAGATGAATTTCATTCCATCCACCAGATTCAACCAAATTAAAAGCATTGTCTTTTTATGGATTTGTCTTACTCTCCATATCATTGGAACCATTTCCTATGACTTAAACCAACACTTGTATTCTTAATAAATGGTGAGAAGTGAATTAAGTCTATGACTTAACCCAACACTTGTATTCTTAATAAATGGTGGGAAGTGAATTAAGTTTTCTTAATAAATGGTGGGGGAGTGAATCAAGTTTTCCATCTCAAGCATAGCATATGTTATGGTATGGAGTAAAACTTTGTCTTATTTACCACCTTTTCTTGAGCTCGATTAACATATATGGTTCCTCCACTCTTATTTACCACATCACATGTATGTTAATTGGTGATGAGTGTATAACCAAGAAAAGTCTATCATGCCTTGAGGTCATGGAAATCTCTCTTTCCCTATGAAGTCACTTCACATAATATTGTATTGCTTTTTATTTCATGCATGTGGTAAAATTTACTAAATGGTCATTTCTTATTTGTTGAGGAATAATATGGAAGTTTGAGTTGGAATTAAGTATGAGTGCATGAAAGCAAAGTTAACAATTGCATCCTAGTCCACATAATAGAGCTATTAGAAAAAGAAGTGTGTTGGAGTAATGCAATTCAACAAGGAGTAATATTGGGTTGAACATTGCTTATAAACAATTTCCTTATAAGTAGTCTTAATACATATTCATTGGATTGATGCTTGAGAGTGATGTATACACAAGTGTTAATTGTGTGAGCTTCGGAGGAAACCTTGATACAAAGCAATGAAAGCATGGAGTGATGGTTTATTAAGATGAGAGGTTGTCTCCAACCAATACAAACGAGGCAATTTGAGTACCAATTAGCAGAGGATTAGATATTACCTCTTATCACCCAATCTTCACAACACATGTCAGATTTTGGCCCAAACCAAAATATAACACAAGAAGACTAAATTTGTATTGAAGTGCACAAAGATCAGAGGCCTCGGAGTCAAGAAAGAGAAGGAAGAGTATTTGTAGAGTTGGTATATTGGCCTGGCCACTAGTTGTTGGTGTGCTTTCTTGTATGCATGTTTTGTGATTAAAATAGATGTTGGTTGCATTCAGCTAATTGTTGTGTGCAGGATACTCCAAGATTAGAGGTCTTTCATCCATCAAAAAGATAGAAATATTTGTACAAAACTAAGAATAGAGACCAAACTTTTGTCTATTAGAGTATATGTGTTGGTGAAGAGAGTGGGATATAAGCCTTCCGTTTATGAACCACTTTCACAAACAAATCATACTTATTCACACACAACCAAATTCACACTAGCTTCAAACATAAAGTACCTATTCAACCCCCCCCCCAGTACCCTATTCAACTCCCTATAT
>NWUY0300002101.1:10074-24997 GCA_004151065.3 Larix sibirica | reverse complement strand
ATAAGTCAACTACAATCCATTGTTCTCGATCTACAAGGAGATCCTCCATTTTAAGCTTCCAAAGCTCAAAAATTTTCCCATTAAACTTTTCAATTTCCATCTCGATGTGTTATCCATTCTAACTATAAATCAATGTTTCTAGAAATATCCCACTATAAACAGGTATTCACCAGATCAAGGACCAAACCAAACCCTTAGCAATAAAGGAATCTCCCTGCAACCAAATAAAGCTTTGATACTAACTGTTGGTTCTAAATACTAATTACAACAGGTTTGCAAATTGATTCATATAGTTAAACACAATTAAACATAAAATAATGACACCCAACACATTATGCATAAATTACCCTGGAAACCTCTCTCCTGGAGGAAAAAAAAGCAAACCAATGAGCGTTCACTCATCTATTAATAAAACACTCATAATATGTGTTTACAACCATGACTTGCTAGACTAGTAATCACACTTCATTACATCACTCCATGATCATGCTATGTGGCTATTACATCTTATTTATATATGCAATACAACCAACTGCTCATTAATGGCATTCCATAACTTCCTGACCACTTTCAGTTATTCGGTTATAGTCGACTTGACTAGGTCAAATTTGGTTGATTTCCCATTGAGCTTTGGTCATTCCATTGACTTCCCCTTGACCAGTCATTTTCCTTTGACCAAACAACTATTATGATTGGTTGGCCGACCAGACTTCCCATATGTTTCTTTTGACTCTTGTCGACCTATACCAATCGACTATTGACTTTAGCAGTCTATTTACATGCAAAGAATAAAACATTCCCAACAATTTTAAGTGGCGTTGTTTTCCTTGAATATCAGTGATGATTCAACCTGTGTTCGCAAATAGTAATAATGGTAGTTGTCCTCATTTGTGATTGACAACAATTAATTCATGACAAGTTTTGTTGCCTTTAAAAATAAATAAACTTAAAATTAAACAAAATAAATATTAAGTTTAAGATATATATGGTTTTATTATATAAAGTAAAAATTCCCCGTGCAATATAACCTATTGCCTAGTGAAAGCAAGGGAAAGTGCATTTAAATGACTAATTTCTATCCAGTCAAAAGGGGGTAAATTTTATTTGAAGTTTAAATTATTTTAGGGGGATATTTATTTTAATATTTGAAAAGATATAAGATTTTCACTTTTATAGAAAAGGATATAAATTTTCATTGTCTCTCATTCCTCGTACCATTCTGTTTAAGATTAAGAACCTAATGTTTTCCTTTCTTTGGGTGGGGAACCTGGATGGTGGACACTATCATTTAGAAAATTGTGAGGTTTTATCTATTCCTAAGAAATATGGTGGTTAGAATATCAAGAATATATCTTGGTTCAATACTGCTTTGGCACTAAAAATCTTTTGGAGAGGTATTTTTGGGAACAACCTCTGGTCAGATATTTTGCATATAAAATATATCAAGGAAAATATTTATAGTTGGCTCAGAACTCCTACAGGTAATCCACGCACTTCTTCTTATTTTTGGAAGGGATTCTTGAAAATTCTTCCTTGGATCAGCAGTCACTTAGCTTGGCAGGTTAGAGAAGGAACAAAAGTAAGAGTTGGAATTGATCCAATGGTGGGTTTCGAAACTGGTTACATTTTATCTCGGGAACTGAGGAATCATCTTTTTGAGTACGGTCTTGAATCTCTTAACCAGTTCAAAAGATCAAATAGGTTGGTTCCAGACACCTCTTATTGGATTACGACTTCTGATCTTGGTCCTACGGAAAGTTGGGGAACCGAATGGAATTCTTCTTCAGCATTTAAACTTTGTTGGTATCCGACTGTATCTGGGAAAAGATCAATTGGTGTGGACCAAAAATCCAATTTCAGGTCAGGTCACAGCTAGTTCTGCTTACCAGCTTATTGTAGAAAGTAATGTGGTTGGGCACAGGAAATGGTGGCATTCTACACTCTAGAAGTGGAAGTGGCCTCTTAAGGTTAAATGCTTCTTATGGTTGACTTTCAATGATAATATTCTTACCTGGGAGAACTTAAAACGTCGAGGAAGACAAGGTCTGGGTCTCTGTATTTTATGCAAGAGACAAAACGAGACGATTGATCATATTTTCTTTCATTATGGTTTTTCCAAAAGGGTTTGGTCAAAGATTTGTGGATCTCTTCAGATTGAGAATAGTTGGCCTTCGCAAGGTTTTTGAGGAGGCATATCACCAGTGGATACATAAACATCAGAACTATAAAAACTTTCTTGGATTTCTTGCATGGTCCTTATGGTTATCGCGTAATTCGGCTATCTTCCTATTATGCCATCTGAGCAGTTGGTATTAAACAGGTTTTGGAACATGACTCATTCCTACAGAAATGTTTCTCAGGCTATTAGGAATCTTAATCGGTTTAAAAATCACAACTTGGGCTCATGCAATAATCCCTTTGGTTTCTTCGATGGGGCAGTGAATTCGGGGATATGTGGAGCTGGATTTATTTTACATTGTGGGGATGATCTCGTCTACAAATTCAAACTTCATATTGGTCCTGGTACAAACACCAAAGCTGAATTTCTTGGTCTTTGGGGCATTCTCAAGGTGTCCATATGTTGTGGTTTAGGTTCACTTGATATTTTTGGTGACTCATTGGTTATAGTGAACTGGTCAAAGAAATTATTCCAGTTAAACAACATCAATCTTAATCACTAGTGTGACATGATTTCCTTCTTGATGACATGGTTCTATGATCTTAACATCGATCACGTCTACAGGGAGATCAATGATGCAGCACATGATTTGTCAAAAGAAGATCTTGATGGTGAGGCGGGTTGCTTATTTTGGGAAGAATGGGTGGAGGTTATCTCACACAGTCTGGATCCATGATTTTTTTTGATGAGGTGATCTAGATCGATCTTATTTTGATCTGGATGTTTTGTTATGACACAAGCTTACACACTAGTTAGTTTTGTATGATTTGTATACAGTTATGATGTACTATTCACCTGTCAGGAACTGTTTTCCAAGCTATCATTTATGATTTTGTACTTATTGATTTCACTGAAATAACATGAGTATAGTTTTTTCTTACTGAAAAAAAAATTATGGTAGTTTTTATTACCAAGGTTTTAAGAAAGACACAATAAAACTTAATATTGAAATCTTGGTTATGAAAAAGTGTTTTGCACCTTATTAATAATTAAGAGGACTATTTAAGGAAAAAATATTAGCATTTCTATTTGTTTGTACATAAAGGATATTGCATTAATGTTGATTTGGTCAATTAATTAATTATTCTAGAGTAAATATAATTAGAAATATTGTTTTTTGAACTAAAAACTGATATGGAATAAACAATTTTCAACTAACAATTGATGATTATATTTTCATATCCCAATTCAATGTTATAATTGCATACAAAATGTGTTGATATAATCTAGTCTCATCTTGTATGAAAACATTAGGAGTCTTCTACATCTTAATCATGAAGAAAGAAATTTTTGCATTCATTGATAAGAAGAAGAAGATAACAATATAGGAATTTGCAATGAAGTCGTACTCATAAGCTCCATCATCAGAAGACTTGAAAGATGTATTAGATGCATCTTTTATATTTAGAAGTCATTACAAAAGATGTAGGATTTTTAGAAAAAATTGACAAGGTTGTAGCTAATAAAGATGAGTAAATTTCTCAATTTAAAAATCATAACAATAGCATACTCTTTCAAACAAAATTTTCATTACAGAAATTGATAAATTGAAACATCAAGTAGCAAGATATCAATGAATCCACAAGGAATCTCAACAAAAAAATTAAGATCTAAAAAAAACAATCTACCAAAGAAAAATGAAAAAAGTATAGTCTCAAAAAGCATAGTAATACCTTTATCTCACAAATCAAGAAGTTAAAAATGAAAAAAAAGATACAATAAGAAAAACTAGAATGAATTATCGACAAAGATTTACTTATTGACAAGGAAATAATGAAGGATCCAGTTGAATTAGCGATATATTCAAACATTGAAGTTCAAACAAGATATAGAAACCTTAGCAAAGTCAAATTTCTTTACTAATAAAATTTCAATGATCAACAAAGTGGCACAAGTGGCCTTTTGGGAAATAAACCAGGGTAAAAACTAATATCTAGGGTCCTTAGAGCAAGGAAAGCCTCATGGACCAATCGCTTATGAAGATACTTTCCATGAATATAAGAGGGTTGGGAGGCCAAACCGATAAATTGGCCTTGAAGCGTCAGCTAGAGGTAGAAAGACCAAATATTGTGCTCTTGCAGGAGACAATGAGAAAAGGGAAAATTCTAATTTCGAAACTTAAGAAACTCTTGATTTCTTGGGATTTCTTCGCCATTGAATTGGAGGGGCTTTCAGGGGGGATAGTTACTCACTAGACCCACTCATTTGATCTAATAAATTTATTTGTTTTTCCTTAAGGACTTTGTACTGAAGTTTTCAGCAATAGACTTGACATATCCTTTATGATCCTCAACCTTTATGGGCCATATGAGGACAAGTAACCATTTTGGGAGAAAGTGTTTTCTCTATCAGTTTATAAATATGAAGGTTTTATAATGGGATCAAGTGATCTGAATTTTACCCTTAATTGAAAGGAAGTCTGGAGAGAAAGTGCTTGGATAGACCATTTGGCAGACTTCTTTTTGAATCATATGGAAATGGGGGAATTGGTTGATGTGGAAGCATCGAAACTACAACATACTTGGGGAAATAATTAGGCCGAGAGGGAACCTATTTATAAAATATTGGACAATTTCATTGTGAATCAACAGATTTTGAATAAGGTGGATAGGTATCGGTCATGGGTTGGTTCTAATAGGTGCTCAGATCATTATCTGATTATGCTGAAATTGGATGAGAAGGATTCTTGCCTGGGGACTCCATTCAAATTTAATTTTGGTTGGATAGGAGAGAAGGAATTCCTTTAATTTTTCAAATAAAGTTGGACTCCTTTTATCCCTCCTATGCTCTATAACCATGTGATCAATTTCTTTGGGCTCTTAAATATGTGAAAGTTAAGGTGGTAGAATGAGACGATAAACGGCTTTGAACACGAGATGCTCTAATTTTAGCTATGGAAAAAGAGTTGGAAGACTTATTAACTAACTCAAAGTGTGAATTGTGCGAATGGGATGTTCAGGTTAAAATGCAGGATTGGAGTTGGGGCATATTAAATTATTGCTTGAGAAGGAGAATGAGTGGAATCTTAAGTGAGCGGGGTTGTTTGAATCGAACTAGGCGATGATAATGTGAAATTATTCGTGCCTTTTCCAATCATTGTCGCAATGTGAATAATATATGGGAGCTTAAGGATCATTTTGGATCAAAAATCATGGGATTCAAGGACCTAGTGAATCTGGGGGTTCAATATTTCTAGGAGCTATATCATGAACCATGTGGGAACAACTTGGATGAAATGCTTAAGGTTATTTCAATTTTTCCAAGGCTGGTGAACGAGGTCGAGAATGAGGACATAAGTTTCGGTCTGTATCCAAAGAATAAATCTTCAACATTCTTCTTACTTTTAAAAAGGGTTGAATCCTCGAGCCTGATGTCTAGTTTTTGGAATTTTATATTTTTTTTAACCTGTTGGGACCCGATCTGGTGAGGGTCATAGATGAAATTAGAGTCTCGGGTATATTACCAATGAGTCTTAATGAAACTTTCCTAGATTTGATCCCTAAAGAGGATAATCCTAAGTCTTTCTCAGGTTTCAATTCAATCTCCTTGTGTAATTGTTTGTAAAATATAGTGGCCAAGATCATTGCTTTAAGGCCCATGCCCTTGTTATTGGATTTTATCTTAGCCGAGCAATTTGGATTCTTGCGTGGATTTCAAATCCATGAGGCCATTAGCTTTTCCTAGGAAGAATTACATTCTATAAAAGTCTCGCATATTCCAACAGTTGTGATCAAAATCGATCTTTCAAAAGCATATGACAAGGATTCATGGCTTTTTCTTCATCTTTTGTTGATTCACATGGGACATTTTATTCCTTTATTCAAATGGATTATGTGTTGCATTTTGATGGTGTCCTTCATAGTTCTTGTTAATGGAGTATCCTTGGACTTCTTCAAACCCACTAGAGGTTTACGTCAGTGTTTCCCCCTTTTTGCCTTACCTATTTTTTATGATAGTTGAGAGCTTAAGTTGCTTGATAGTGGAGGGAAGAAGATCGAGGGCCTTCCATGGGATCAATATAGGAGTAGTTATCATACTAATCTTATAAATCAAGGAGTAGTTCAAATAATTCCCTCCTAAATAGGGTAGTCTTTATAAAAACTTACCTAAAAACTATTAGACCTAATAAGTACTTCTCTCATGAATAAGGGAGCCATATGAGAGAAACTTAACGTGTTAGCCTAAGAAATATTGAATGTGTTCTCCATAGGTAGGAAATATAGGGGCATAAGGGGTAGAGTCACTTTCCCATCTATATTTATAATCTGACTTCATACAAACTTTGAAGTGCAATAAATTTACCCTCAATTTATGACCAAGTGAGAGAATAAGTCATCCCACTTCAAGGCAATCACTTGAAACTTAATATATAATATCATTATCTCTGACCTTATACCTTACCTTTTACCTTAATATGTGAGCATGCTTCATCTCCTCTTTGTTGACAACGTCCTCTTATTCTATCTGGGAACTATGCAGGAAGGCATTCAAATGAGAGACATTTTGGCTCACTTCACTACAGCCACGAGCATGGAAGTAAACTCAATGAAGTATGCATTATACACATTTGTTTTATCTAAGGATCTTAGTAGGCAATTTGAAAGAATATTTGAGATCCAACTCTTGGATATTGGCAATGGGTTCAAATATTTAGGCTTCAGTTTGAGGTCTAACTACTATGGGAATTTGGGAAAGCTTACTAGTGGTGGCTAGCTTTTATATTAGAAAAAATAATATATTTATGGTGTAATAGGTGGTTTTCATGTGGGGGTCATTTTTTTTTAGTCAAATATGTTCTAGAAGTGATATTGGTGTATTGGCACACCCCTGTCCCATGTACTGAAAGGTGTCCTGGAGAAAATAAGAATATTTTGTTATAATTTCAAGTGGCAAGATAGCAGTGAATTCAGAGGTTCCCATTAGGTCCAATGGAGAAGGCTCCAAAAACCAAAATCACTCGGGGTTTGGGTTTAAAGGATTTAAATATTTCTGGATAGTCACTAGCAGCCAAGTCCTTATGGATGGTTGTGCCTAAGAACGGTTTATGGAGTCAAATCCTTGTGAAGAAATACATTTCCCACAACTCTTGGTTGGATTGGATCATAAAGGAACATAAATCAATCTTGAATGTGTCAAATAAATGGAAGGTGTTGGCGTTGGTATTTCCATTTATTGGTTAGTTCTTAGCTTGGAAGGTGGGTTGTGGAGATCATGTAAGAATAGGGAAGGTGTTATAGTTTTATCTTCCTTCTAGATGATCTTTTCTATTATCTACAAATGATCAAGAAACCTACTCTCAATTTGGTCTTAATGGAAAATGAAATGGCATTGTGGAGTCAGGGGTGGCTTTCATTGGATGACCTTGGTTTGGAATGGATTTAGGTGATATGTTGGACTATATTTCTTTCATAGTTAATTAAATCCCATACTCGACTTAGTGATAATTCAGATGAATTGGTATGGGGGCATAACAAAAATGGTAGTTCGTATACTACCAAGTTAGGTTATCTAACTATCTTTCTATTATAAAATATAGATAAAAGACAGTGGTGGAAGTGTTTGTGGAGGACAAAGGTGCCATTGAAGGCTAAAATCCTATTGTGGTTTGCACTCCATGGATGTGTGCTTCGTGAGATTTGCTCCTAAAAAGAGGTAGGATAGGTATAGGTCAATGCTTTCTCTATTTTGAACAAGAAGAAACAAACATGCACAAATTTTTGCAATGCCTTTGTAGTATCCAAGTTTGGAGAGAAATCGAGTCTTCCTTTGGGTTACAATATCTATGGTAGGGTGTCTTGATAGAATCAAGATTAGAAATTTGCTTTTGTCGAAAATAATTGGAGGAATTCAGGGGGGTGTCATGCTTGGTATTATGGGACATTTGGTTGGAAATAAATTCTTCCTTGTTTGAAAAAAAACCTCTTCCTACCTTCCAGGTATCCTCCAAAGTGCTAAGGCTAATTCCCTTCTCTAAAGACAAGCCTAAGAAACATGGACCTTGGAAAATCGATGAATTCATAGTGGATAGTTTCAATCCATGGGGAATGTTTGATGGGGATTATCAAGGGCTGAATCGAGGAGTGGGGCTTGGTTTCACACTCCATGACTTGTCATATTTTCACTTCTTTCATTTTAAATCTAATGGAGGGGCCAAAATGATTTTTTTTTGCAAAATTATCGTCATTGATATTGTGTTACGATTTGCAGTCAATTTACAAATTAACTCCCTAGAGGTGTTAGGTGACTCTCTCTTGGTCTATGAATGGATGAATGATCATGTGGATGTTCGGGATCTTGGTCTGGATGCAATTATAAATCATGTAAAGTAGGCTTCCAAGTTTTGTCATTCTATATCCTTCTCTTATGTGTACCGGGAACATAATCACGAGGATGATCTTTTTAAACATGGACTATGACTTAAGGACAAACAATTTGTGATCGCGGAATTTAACAATGGATATGAAGTCATTCTAAGAGAATATATTTGGACAATTTCTGAGTGCATTTCTTTAATCTATGTATCAGATCCTAAGGTTAGCAATAGTACCTGTGTGATTAATAATGGATAGTGGCATGAAGGCTACATTTTTTATCAGTTATGTTGAACACATGGTTGTAATACTTGTAATAGGGTCTTTAGACACTAATTTTGACACCTTATGTTTTTATTTTTGTTAAACCCGGATAGAATATAATTTTTTTCCTTTTGAAAAAAAAGTAAATGAAGAAGACATGACACCACAGGTGAATCAAGAAAACTCTAGATGTATGATAATGAAAGATCATGTTGTAAGGACACCTTATTGAGATCCTAATCGTAAGATCCAACAATTGACCAATAAATGTATCAAATTTTCTCTAAACAAAGACAATATTTGAACAACATTCCAAAGAATATCAATTCCATATTTGAACAGCATTCAAAGAATCTTAATTCCATTTAAATTTTGTATGTTATCCTTATTATGTTGGATATTGAACTATTGTTCATTTTAAGTGATTTTCACTTCATGTATTGAGCCTCTCTAAATGGAAATGATTAGTGTTGGCCATGCCTCACCTTCATGAAGTTATCCCATGCAGTGATGGGATCAAATTCTTGTACTAGTAGTGGTTGTGGGTCTGCAACGAAACTTTGATCGCTAATGTATATACAAAAAAAATATCTGCAAGGCACTTAACCTTTAATAAAAAAAATTAGCATCAATTTTTCCTCTGAACTATGGAGTGTTGTGGTCAATATAAACCTTAAAATAATTACATTAACCAAACAACCCTAATATGTGGACTATTGAACCAAGGGAGTTTTAGGTCACTTTCTTCTAGAATAGATTTATAAACTAAGGATCTATTCACACTACTTTTGGATGTCTTCTTCAATCGTGTTCTATACATAATTAGCATAAGGTGTACTATAGAAAGTGGACTCATCACTTACATTTATGGCGGTGCTAGGTGTATAAAAGCACATTTACTTAAGATAGGATCAACCTCATGCATTTAGTACCCTGGGTGTGTACTATCCATGAATGATACTTATGAAGAAAATCCAAGAGAAAAACAAAATTTTGGGATTTCTAGAAACTTGTTGACAATTGATGGCACTAGAATCAACATGTCATATTTTATTGCCAGAAGTTATAGTCTTGTATACAAACAATTCTTTTGTCCCATAGATGATTTGTTGAAGAAGGATCTGTCATTTTAAAGATTGGGCCTTTGGTTGGGTGGAAGGAGAGAGAAGGTGTGATATTTTATTCATGTACATAGTTTTGAACAAAACGAATAATAATGATCGATCATGAATAGAAATGAAGCAACCTATTATGAGTACTCTCTTAATCACACTAGAAACTAAGAAGCATTTGTCACAATCCAAAATTGTACTAAGGACAAATCAAACAAAATACTAATGCAGGAAGGTTTTTTTACTATCATATTCCTTGCCTTGTAATGATTATATGGACATCCAAATCTAATGCAATCAAGAATTTATATTTTTAAATACGGAAGAAACAAATTCATCACAACTAAACATGATAGAGGAATGATTAAATAAGTCACGAATCGATACAACATAATGGAACATGATATAGTTAAAATCAACACAATTAAACTCAATATATCATTGTGTAAACAAGGCTATGTGGTAGCAAATACCTGCCAAAGTAGCCTTTGTTTGTCATACGAGATTGGGATTCATGATTGTTGATCAAGAGTGATCTAATCTGTCAAATTTTTGTTTCAAAATAGGCTACATTCACTTCATTTGCAAAATTTGCAAAAGGGTTGTATTAGGTGTTTAAGAAGAATTTATGCTAATATTGATTGCAAAAGGGTTGTATTAGATGTTTAAGAAGAATTTCTGCTAATATTGATTGCGAAAGGGTTGTAATAGATGTTTAAAAATAATCTCTGCTAATATTATATGTTCTAATTTGATAGTTATGTTATTTATTCCATTGCTAAGGCTAAAACTAGCAAGGAATTTTGGTACTTTGAAAGAATGAAATGAAGAAATGCAAGCTCAAATTGTATTCATGATCACAGTGGACACTTAAATCTATATAAGTGATAGGAAGCAAAATATCTGTACAACAACAAATTTTGACAATTAGAATAACCAAAGGTATTTCAACAGCTGGTTAAAATTATAGTTTTAACCTGAGTATCTTTTAATGAAGTGAGCATATGCTTAACTCGCTTCTATTATGACTGTAAGGTTGCATATTGTTAATCACAACTTTGAGGTCTTGTGGAAGAAAAATACCAACTCCATCAATAATTGATATATACTAACATTAATCCTATAATAATATATTATAGTTCATATTATATTAGTATTGGTAATCACTAGTATTGGTAAAAAAATTGGAGAGCGAAAAATAAGTCAAATATAAATAGATTCTTACCCTAATAAACTATCTTCCTGGAGAAGTAAAAAAAATTATAAATCGAATCAACGAGTATGTTAATTTAGGAAACCACAAGAAGTTGGAAATGTAACTCCTCCCCATATAAATGTAACATGTACGATTAAAGTGGGGAATTATTACTGGTATTTTAAACCCTGCATTTAATTTCAATCTATGAATGTATTTAAAAAAATAAACAATGATATTTCTACCTACCTTTACAACAACATGAAGGGAGTGTTAGTTTTTGTATCTCGGAGGTAATTCTGCACTCATATGCCTAATTGCAAGGGTCCATACAAAGTATCTCACTTAAGTGACATAAAGTGACCTTATGATATGTTTTATAAAATGACTTTATTAACGTGACTTTATAAAGTTAAGTTGAATTGTACTTTATAAACTCAAGTTGTACTTTATTTTGGGGTAAAGTGAAGTAACTTTATCGTATTTGAGAGACTTAAGTGACTTAAGTAATATCAATGAGAGAATAAGTCACATCTGTTGATCTTGCAAGGGAAGATTAGATCCTAACCGTAAAATTTGAAGAGTTAGGGCAGTTGCCCTAAATGATAAGATAAAAGATGCTTGAGTGAGATGAAGGGGCACACATTCCAAGAGAGATTTTTCTATAGAAATGTAAGAGGCACAAATTTCAAGAGAGTGTTGAGCTAAGAGGAGTGTGAAAGTGCAGCCAAGAAGGAGGGCACACTTTCCAGAAAGTGGCGGCGTGCATCCCAAGGAAGACATAGTGGGAACACACTCTAATGCATGTACAATAGTGAATGATGTACGTACATCAGCAAAAGGGTGCATTTCTCAAGGGAAGAGGAGTGACACGCTTCCCAAGGAGTGGGAGGCATAGTTCCCAAGAAGTTGGAACAGCATTAAAGAGGTCGTACAATAAGAGAGAGAAAGGGGCACCATGCAGTTCGAGGCAGATTCCTGTAGCCATTTCATACAGTAGTTTCCAACACTAAAATCAAGTCAAGATGGCACGCATTTCAAGAGTAGTGACTGTTGTTATTTGGTACTTACAGTGCATAGAAATCGAGTATATTCTTGTAGCTGATTCTGTGGGTGTTTGGCTCAGAAATGAAGGTGAATGTGTTGGCTCAAATTTTGGGTTTATTCTTGTATATTTAATGCTGCAAGTACTACTGCTGTAAATCTCTGAGAATTCTCCTTTATAACTCAATAAAAATTTCTCTTAACTAGTTTTTCCAGGGTCTTTGGACCAAATATCATTATGTCAAAATATATGAAAAATACATGCATGTGATATGTGTCGAGTTTTATGCCTGCAGAAGACTGTTATCAGAGTTGTACTAAGTGTTTTGGCTAAGTTAGGTTCAAATTTATTTTAATAGTGAGTTAACCCAAAAACCCTCGTAACCATGGAGCCATGCTCATGAGCTTTACGCCTCTCAAATTTGTAGATGGCTAGAAACACCAATAATCGAATTGTTATTAGAACAGAGAAAAAGAAATACAAGTAAGGAAGAAATTTTTATACAAACTTTTGATAGAAGCATAAGACTTACCAATGAAGGTGGTTATGAATAGAAGTGAAGAGCTGAGCCTTTACAGATTGTTCTTGAATACAAAAACCTTGGTTGAAACCTGATGGAACCCTCCAGAAAGATACAACCCAGGAGTAAGGGTTTCATGAGTCATAGTGTAGAAGGTCATTCACAAAATAAAGAATAGGGTCGAAGCTAAAAGCTTCACAACCCTCAACCCCTCCTTAAAGAACCATCAATAATAAAAAAGGCCGACCTCTGTAATAAAACCACCGAAAGTGAAGTAAAGGGATTCGAAGCTAAAGATTCATAACCCTTGTCCCTTCCATAGAAAAACCATCAAGCAACAACCAAAATCGACTATGGTATAGAAGAACACTACATAGTCCTGAGAAATTTCCATGCGTATTGATATGTGGCAAGACTGCCATTCGTTTGAAGTGATCCAAGATTCCGGGTGGATGGAAGCGCATGCAAAATATATGGCATATTTAGAATCCATTAATATCACACACTATATTCCCAAAAACGTTGTCATAAATCAAATAGTCCAAAATGAACTAAAATTAACACTTGTTAATTAATACCCAAGGTTTGTGAAGGGGTTTACATAAACATTGTGTCATGATACCCAAGATTGTCATAATATCGCCAAAATGATTCAAAGGACAACATGAAAACTCATGATTCTTGAACGATGATCAACGTATCCTAATGAATTTTTCAAGAAACATATCACCTAGCTAATGAATGATGGTTAGAAATTCACTATTCCATGATAATAAGTAATTAATTATTATACCAATAATACCCACAGAAGAAATCAATTCACAAAATACGATATACTGACTTAAAGACCTGCTAACTTAACTCAGAACATCGACAAAATTAAAATTAAGTACATGATCACAACAAAGACTGTGTTGGAATTAACAAACATTTGAAATCTTTGGACAAGTGTTGTGATGGGGGCCTCGGTTGACCGCATCCAACTCAACCCTCACCCTTCCAAGATCTAGGGTGATTCACTAGAATCAGTCCCTGACTCAGCTAGAAACTAGCCTAGTCCTTCTTCCACGTGGCACTGGTCTTCAACACAGGGTCTCCGCAACGTTCGGGGTCTCTTTCCCTCGAAAATGACCTTCCGCAATGTTCATGGGGGATCACCTTCCTTCCGCAAGCGCCTTCTCCACAACCACTTTTCTGCACTCTTCTCTCCGCAACAGTCTTTCCGCACTTGTGGATTGGGGGTTGCGGGCGCTCTCCGGAAAATATTTCCACAACACTCCTCCCCAAAATCCTTTCCGCACTTGTGGATTGTGGGTTGTGGGGTGTCCTCCCGACTTTCTCGAAAATTATTTCCGCAAAGACTCTCCACAACTCTGCTTCCGCAATACTTTGTCGCTAACCTCTGCGCTACTTCCTTTTGCGGGCGTTGTCTCCACCGTTGATCCTTTGTGGGGTTGGTCTCGGCCGTTGATCTACAATCAAGGCGGGATCCTTCACTTAGGCTTGCGGGAATGTTAATTTCCGCACGACTTCACTTCAAACAATGCTCCCACGTCGTCGATCTTCTGTTCGGCCTAGATCTAAGCTGTTCAACTTCGACAAGCTAGATTTACTTAGCTTCTTCATGATTTCTCAGTCGATTGATCATGGAATCGATCAACCAAACTCGACCATTGTCTGGATACTTGGAAAAATAAGCACAAACAAGAATGCTACTTAAACAACCTGATGGTTATTGGTCTGCAAAAATTTTCAGGGTTCTTCACTACACACAGAGATCATATGAACACGAAACAGAGATTCATTCACACAGAAATCGGGTCACAAATGCACACAGCTCTACCTGACAGAAAATCAAGCGTTCTTGATTCAAATGCACAGAAAAATACCTCAAACACACAGTTCATCTACATGCATCTACAAAAAACATGAAAACTGCATTCCCTACAGAATGACTTAACAACCTAAAAACCAACCAACCAACCCACCAAAAAACCCTTAGCTCATTCTACTCTTCCCTACTTATGCATTCGGCTCTATAACATGATCCTGAATCACTCAACAACCTAACAAACTCCATGACGGCAGGTCTGCATCATTACTCAGCCGAATTCCTAATCTGGCTTGATCTCCACGCAGGGAGTATCAACTCGCCACTATGTCCTATCTTTCCAAAAATAAACAACGCATCAGGTGGTTACATATCCTGCGATCTCGAATCATTACAAAACAGATTAGGCTGTCCACATCAGAACAGCTTGCTTCCATACTAGCCACAACATGTGACCACGTAATCA
>NWUY0300002097.1:14879-26490 GCA_004151065.3 Larix sibirica | reverse complement strand
CCACCAATGGAACAGATCCTCCAGAAAGTATCTGGTGCCCAGATGTTGTCTTTGCTAGATGGGTTTTTTGGAAACAACCAAGTCTTGGTTTCCCCCACAGATCAACTAAAAACCACCTTTAGGACCCCTTGGGGAACTTATGCCTATAGAAAGATGCCCTTCGGACTGATAAACGATGGGGCTACATTCCAAAGGGCAATGGATGTTGCTTTCAGAGGTCTGATCAATAATTCTGTGGTTGTCTACGTAGATGACGTTACAGTATTTACTAAAAACAAACCTGATCATATCTTCCACCTACGCAAAGTACTTGAACATTGTAGAAGGTTTGGTATTTCCTTAAATCCTAAAAAAACAATCTTTGCAGTCACAGAGGGAATTCTACTAGGATTTGTGGTATCAAAGGAAGGGATTATGATTGACCCCAAGAGGACTGAAGCCATCTCTAAGATTATGTTTCCTCCTACCAAGAAAGCTATGGAGTCCTTTATGGGTAAGATAAACTTCGTAAGGAGATTTGTCCTGAGTTTTTCTGAGATAGTTCGCCCAGTACAGAACATGATAAAGCAGGATAACAACTTTTCATGGGGAGAGAAAGAGAGAGAATCATTTATCAGGATTAGAGAAGCCATAGTTGAAGCCCCCGCGCTCTTAAGTCCTGACTTTAGGAAATACTTTATTCTTTATACCTTCACCTTTGACATATCTTACGTTGTTGTCCTTACCCAAAAGAATCAAGAAGACCATGAAGTACCAATTTCATTCATGAGCTCAAATCTGAAAGGAGCTTAATTGAACTACCACGAAGTAGATAAACAAGCCTTTGCTATGTTCAAAGCATTGAAACATTTTCGACCCTATCTTCTGAAATCAAAAAAGGTCATTTTTATGTTTTCCGCTGTAAGAAATCTGTTAGTTCGGAAAGATCTAGGGGAAAAAAGAGCACATTGGATGGTTGCTTTACAGGAGTATGACCTAGAGATTAAACCCTCTCAGGTTGTACGAGGGTTAGGTTTGTGTAAACTAGCAGCTGAATCATCACATCGCCTGCTAGCCAGGATGATTTATCCTTAGACGATTCTTTACTGCAAAAGGAAGTTTGTTTTATCCCTGATCCCGTCAATTCTTGGTACACTGACATCCGTATGTATCTTGAAACGGGCAGTGCTCTAGATCATTTGGATCCAAAGAAAAAGAGAGTTGTTAGGTTGAAATCAGCACCTTACTAGCTGGTGAATAATATACTTTTTAGGAAGAATGCAGATGGTGTTCTGCTTCGCTATTTAGAAAAAGAGGAATCTGATTTAGTTTTGAAATAACTACATGATTGCCTTGCTGGTGGTCACTTCGGTGGCGATACCACTGCTCATAACGTTTTGAGAGAAGGTTATTTTTGGCCAACCCTATTTAAATATGCTCATTCCTTTGTGAGAAGATGTCAAGATTGTCAAATGGCATCTGGCGGAGTCAAAAGGACAGCTTTTCCTTTACATCCAATGGTTGTAGATAGACCCTTTCAACAGTGGGGACTAGACATAGTGGGACCAGTTAATCCTCCCTCCTCCCTTCAACATAAATACATCATAACCACCACTGATTGCTTCACCCGATGGTCTGAAGCTTCTCCACTACGAGTACTCAATACAAATCAGGTACTCGATTTCGTTGAAACTCATATAATCACTAGATTTGGACTACCTGAGTCCCTATTCTTCGACAATGCATCATATTTCTCTTCTGGGGAATTAACTGAATTTGCATTAGAAAAGGGAATTAGAATCAAGTATTCAACAAATTATCATCCATAAGGCAATGGCCTTGCTAAATCAACGAATAAAAACTTGTTGAAAATTATGAAGAGATCAATAGCTGAAAGCCATAGGAATTGGCACACCATTATGTATCAAGCTCTGTGGACTGACAGAGTGACCCCAAAATCATCTGTTGGTAATTCCCCGTTCTTTTTGGTATATGGCACTAAGGCTATCCTTCCCCCAAATTTGTTTCTGCCTTCGTTACAGCTTGCACAATCTGTACAGGACACAGAATGCTCTACCATTGAAAAAAGAATTAATATGTTGTTAAAATTGGAGGAAGAAAGGGAAAACGTAAAACGACATTTCTCAAAACACCAGAAAATTATTAAATCCTGGTTTGATCATGGGTCGTCCTCAAAAAGATATTTTCAAATAGGTGACCTAGTTTTAAAATGGGATAAGGCACATGAGGGAAAAGGGGAACACACGAAATTCCAACACCTTTGGTTGGGTCCATACACAGTAGCAGACACAATAGCAGAAAAGATAGGCCCGAGTACTTTTCAGTTGCAAACTTTGCAAGGACAGCTTGATACCTTTCCGGTGAATGGGAATGTCCTTAAAACATACTTTCAGTAATCTTTCCTCATTCGGATCATCTTTCGTTGTATATAATCGATTCGTATAGATTTTTCTGTACACACTCGTCTTTTTCTAATTTCCAGATCTGTACAGTTTACAAAGCTCATATATTCTCTGATGACTTTCGGTTTAGTCATAAATTCCATTTTCTCAGATTGAAAATACACAGAATCATTCTCATTTTTCGGATCATTCTGATTGGAATACATTCATACATGATGGTTTATTTCTAACAGAATTTGGGCTAATTTTTTATCTTTTCCCTGGTTTATAATTTATGTTTATAACACCTAAATAATACTTGTACATATGATTGTTTTTATATTCGCTCCTTCCTGGTATTGATCAGGTTGTTTTTGTTTAACTATTTCTCATTCAAATCAATTCTCATTCAAGGATAAGTCACATAATTCAGTGGTCAAATAGATTTCATTTTCCTGAAATCACTTTAATCTCTTTGACACTTAGAATTGGAATTTGAATCATATTAAAAAACAAAACAACCTAAAAACGATGAGAATACTTTTGACCGCTGTTGATTTGTAAATATTTATATATATTTCTATATAAAACATTGTACATAATTAGCATGTTCATCTCTGTGGATATTGACTTCATCAGACATATCCTGTACTTTCTCATAAATCCGGTGTGAATATATGACATAGCTTGAAAAAGAACTAGTTCTTTGGATGAAGGGTGTTAACTGGAACGGCTGAAATACATGTCAGGTCGTAGTTATTGATTCTGTTTGAAGTACCTGATGCCTCATGAGTGAGATGATCCCATAACTTGTCTTCGTTTTTTATCATGCTATTTCTTGTGGCAATCCTTGGTTATTATCTTTGGATACCTACCTATAAATCAATGACTCAGGAAACTTATTTACTGGTTCCAGTGGTTTTTATCAGGCTTGTAGACTAGTTGAAGATATCTAGTCATCCTTAAGCTATCTCAAGAAGTCAGTGGTTTCCTCGATCATTTCTATAAATACATTTGTAAATAATCCTTTAAGAATAAAATTTTGGTTCAAGAACAGGAGGTCTTTTTATAAAGCCAACCTGTCATGATCATAAGCCCTATTGGGGATGACAGCACCATATCTGGTTACCAAGCCAAGGTGATGATTCTTGTTGAAAATGGGAATCAGGAGGTCTCATCAAGAGTCGTCCTGTTTTCATCAATAGTTCTTGTGAATGATGTTGTCAACATCAGGTCACCTAGCCAGGACAGTAGTCTTGAACCAAAAGCTTTAATCGTTTTAATGNTATCAACTATGGAGGATGAGGGATATATTATTGTGTTCTAAGATGGATAGAGGCCTATTTATTTCGATGGAGTGACCTTGGATGCAGCAGTGAGGCATGGAATTAGATAAGGTCAGTTGTACAGGTTGCTGGGAAAGCCTATATGTGGATCTAGGGATACCTTGGATGCAATTTCAGTATCAGTGGCATACGAAGAGCATGATGATTCTCTCAAGATGACACTGATAGAGGAGGAGTGTAGATTTGAATATTAGAGTGCAGCAAATGCATCGAGGAAGCCTTCCAGTTCAGAGGGAGAAGCTACAACAACCTTTTAATCAATCACTGACTCTGTCATTGAACTCTAATCCCGACTCCCTATGAACCTCTACTGTAGCCAATCACCTAATCTTCCATCAAGTGGATCTACTGCCCTTTTCAATCCTCTATTTATGGAATGGCTGTGTATTTTAATTGCATACTTTGTTTTATGAGATGGTGAAGGCGTAATAAGGTGTATAAGTTTTAATACTGTATTTGCATTTGTATGAGGAAACTCAGTTTTTTAACTGTAGGAGTCTATTGCTTACAAGATTTGAGCCCATACCTTTTCTTTGTAATTACTCTGATGACTATGTTTGTCTTCTAAGAGCATTCAAGCACTGGCAGTGAAGCTTTCGATTCATGCATAGTTTGCGTGTGATAATTTACTTAATTGAAACGGATTCGATACTTGGTCCTACGTTGGTGGTTAAGCGTGACCCTATGTAACCTGTGTTCTATCTTAGGTTTTAATTTTTTTGTTGATAAAGGCGTGACCTCAGTTGACTTAGTATTATGACAGGACTACTTGGTTGGTGATTATGATAAGCAATGTTTGCATCCTGTAGACTTCCACAAAGTCTTTAGTTTCCCAACACTCATGTAATGAGAATCAATACATTTTAGCTTGATGTGTGAGTGTAAATAAATATATTTGTTTTACAGAGCTTAACTCTGAGTAATTGGACAACCACGATAGCATGAGCTTGTGTGTTCCTTGACCCAAACTTTGGCCTGAAAATCACTATGGTTTAAATGTTGACCTTCTCATAAATAGATGTTTAGATCGATAGAGTTATTGTTGTTTTATTTTGAAGCATGGATAATATGGTTTGATTGAATTCTATTGGATGTATATAATCTTGTAAGGTTTATGTAATAATTTTTTTTATACTAAATTCTTTTTTATGTAATATGGTTTGTAATATATATATATATATATAATATTTTCCTATGTTATTCTTGTTTTTTTAATATAAATAACCTATAAAGTTATATTAAATAACCTATCTAGGGTTTAGCGACTTGGTCCCGGGATCCAAACTTTTGGATCCTCTCCCTATTTAGGGATAATGAGAGGTTTCTCTCTAGGCTAGGAAGCCTATGATATGATAAAATTTACTCTTTTATTTCATAATTATAACTTGAAAATAGAAAGCAATAAATAACAATGATGAAGATATGACCTCTGTTTTTTTTCCATTATCCTGCTACTTGCGCCGTTTGAGATGGGGTATGAGGAGCTGTTGGACTATGATTGTGGCCATCTAGAGGCCAGTGAGATCTGGGCGTCGCCAGGTGGAGGGTTGCATGCTGAGGTGGAGGCAGGTTCACTGTTGGGTGCACTGGATCATTTGGGAAACCAGTCGATGTTACCATATACGACTGGTTTCTCCTCTGTGGGTAGCGAGTTCTCTGTTGGGTCACCGGCTCGTTCTAAGGATTTCCTGTTTCCCAGTGGGGAATCAGAGCTGGTTACTTTGGGTGTGGCATCTTGGGGTTTTGAGGGGTCTCACTTTCCATTGTATCCCCCTTCTACCTCACATCAAACTCCGGGCGACTCGCAAGGTTTTTTCCATGATGCAGGTGTCGATTTTTGTCAGGGATTGGAAAATTTTTGTGGGGGTTTACTGGTGCATTTTGAGGATCCAGTGATAGGCTCTATTTCTCTGAGCAATTCTGGGTTTCTGGATGATTTATTGGGAACCTCTAAACATAGGGGTTGTTCGAGCCCTTTGGCAGGCGGGTTTTCAGGCGGGTTTTCAGACACGGCGCGTGGTCCAACTAGGGGTTTTGAAGGAGGTGATACTTGCTCCAAATTAAAGGTTCGTAGGAAGTGGCTTAAGAATAAGGGTAGAGGGGAGAACTATACTTTAGGGGAAGACATAGGGTTTCATTAGCTGCTGGAGATGACTAAGTTAACCTTGGTCGGTCAAGTCTATGGCTGCTCTTTTGCCTTGAAGACGGGGGTGGGATGGGTGGAAAGTCATTGGTTGGGTCAACTCGGCTATGTCCCAGAGGTGGTGGCTCCTTCAAGGAATTGGTTTGATTTTAATTTTCAATTGGAGGACCATGGAAACTGGGTGTTGGGTCGGAACTGGAACCTCGACCATGCACATTTATTCCTTAAGCATTGGGACCCACTTTTTGACACCAGTCGGGAGAGGATGGATACTATACCATTTTAGGTAAGGTTTCCTGGGCTACCTCTACACTACTGGTCGGAGGAACATTTAATGAATATTCGTAATCTTCTTGGCACCTATCTGGAAATGAACTTCTCTTTCAAGGAAACTATACATCATAAGGTTGCGTGGATTTTTGTCAGTATTGATGTTCGTGGGGGTTTGTTGGAGGGCATGGATTTATGTTGGGGTCCTTATGTCTTCCCTTAGAGATTGGCCTATAAAAATGTGCCTTTCCATTTTTGATGGTGCCACGAATATGGGCATCCAGTAGTTGAGTTTCCATTGCCATTGAAGACTATTGGTGTCTCTAGGAGGAAACACGGTAGGGTGTAGAAGGCTTCTCACTCTGTCCCGGTTTTGCCACCTTAGGGGAGGTCGCCTCTTGTTTCGGAGGATGAATAGGTTCCTGTTTCAGCCAGTGCGCCGTTGACTCAGCTCGAGGAGGTTGTTGGTGGATTGGGGGTGCCTCAGAATCTTCAGGTGCCATCCTTTTCTTTATTACTTCCCCCCCTCGCACTCAATCCTTTAATTTTTTTGTTAAAAATGTCTCTGTTCCTATCCTTGACTAGATTGAGGGACTCCGGAATCTGTCCATCTCCTCCTATTTTTTCTCACCCTCCTCACCTCTCCCCTCCTCCCTGCTATTGGGAAAGGTTATCTTGTCACTGAATTCGGCTGCTTCCCTACCCCCGGACCCTGATCCTGTCCTCTCACCGACTGTTCACATTTCCCCTCCCTCTTCACCCCTTGTACCCTCGCGGCCTGGCTATGATCTTCGCTCCTCAACAAAATATTCTTCAGGTGTTTTGGGGAAGATTAAGGTGAAACATACTAGAGGCAGAGGTTGTCAGTCTTTTATCTCTAAGGCTCAGTCTAGAGCCTGCATGGATGTTTTGGAAGGGAAACAACTCTCTATTGAACAGGAACTTAGAGCAGTGCGAGCCCATAAAAAGGGAAAGTAATGAAGATTATGTCTTTTAACTGTAGGGGTCTTGCTAGTCGCCCAAAAAAATCAGCTCTGCGAAGGGTGGTTAGTCTTGAACACCCTGATATCATTTTGCTTCAAGAGATTATGGGTGCTGGGGTTTCTGTTGTTCCTTTGTTGAGAGGTTGGTTCCTGGGTTGGAAATTTGAGGCCTTGGATGCCAGGGGTCGGTCTGGAGGACTAGCTTTGGGCTAGAATGAAGCAAGGGTTAAGGTTTCTAACTTTTGGGGGATGGAGTCTTTTCTGGGAGGGACTTTTTTGGCTTTAGACATTGTGGGAGACTTTGAGGTTATAAATGTATATGGGCCATATCTGGAGCAGATCCCTTCTAGGATTCTCTCTTCTCAACATCTTTGTTGTGTTCTCATTCTGTGATCCTTGGCGGAGACCTGAATTTTTCTTTGGGACATGCAAAAGTCTAGGGTCCTCATGCTCAAGTTGATACTCTTACGGATTATGTTACTTTAAAGTTGGTGGAGAAGAATTTGATTGACTTGGAACCTATTCGTATTTGTCCTACCTGGAGGAATAACCAGGCTGGTGATAGTTGGGCGGCCAAACATTTGGATCCGTTTCTGGTGGTGGAATGCCTGGTGGATAGGTTTTTTCATCTGAAACAATGGGTGGGAAATGGAGGTTGTTTTGATCACTTGATCACTTTCCTATGTTTTTAGAATTACAGGATGGTCCTAGTAAACCTCCTAGCCCACTCAAGTTTAATAAGGGCTGACTGAAGGATATGACTTTATTTGAGGTGGTAAAATCTGTTTGGATCCCCTTTAGTGAGCCCTCCCTACTCGGTGACCTTTCAATTTGCTGCAAATATCAATAGATTGAAGAAATCCATCAAGCAGTGGGCCTATGAAAAAAGGTTGAGGGAGGATTATGAACTGAAGAATATTGAAGAGGAGTTGACTCTTCTCTATGCTGGGGATGGAGGGGTTTTCTGAACTAGGCCACAAAGGATGGTTTGGTTAGGATGGAAGGACGCATGAATGGTATTCTTATTGAAAAAGAAAAAACCTGGAGGCTGAAGAGTACGGCTATTTGGATGGATAGTGGTGATGATAACTCAAAGTTCTTTCATGCGTATATGAATGATAGGCGTTCCTAAAATACGATCTGGTGCCTAGAAAATTAGTTAGGTGAGGCCCAACATACTTTTGATGGGATGGCTGACATGGGGGTCAATCATTTCCAAAACCTTTTTCGGGCCATTGAACAGGTTACTATTAAGGAAATCATTAGGGTGGCACAACGTTTTCCTCGTTTTGTGGAGGAGGAGGACAACTGGCTTCTAATGAGTGCCTTCTCGGAGGAGGAGCTTAAGGATGTATTCTCTAGTTTTCAGAAAGATAAAAGTCTAGGGCCTGATGGTTGGACGATTGAATTTTTTCTTGAGCTCTTGGATTTCTTCGGCGCTAATCTTCTGAAAGTAGTAGAAGATACCCAGGTTTCTAGAAAGATCTCAGATTCTTTTAACTCAACTTTCATCCCTCTAATTCCAAAATCAGAGTCTCCAACCTCTCTGAATTATTTTAGACCTATTTCCCTGTGCAATGTTATTTATAAGATTATTACCAAAACCATTGCCAGATGTCTTAAGGGGATACTATCCAAACATGTTTATGATGAGCAGTTTGTCTTTCTGGAAGGTCGGCAGATTCATGAAGCCATTGGAGTGGCTCATGAGGGTTTGCATAGTATGAAAACTCATAATATGAAAGGGGCAGTTCTAAATATTGATCACTCCAAGGTTTATGATAAGGTAAGCTTGCTTTTTCTCAAGCTCCTTTTTACATATATCGGATTTGACATTGGTTTTATCAGATGGATCATGAGCTGTATTTCCACTATCTCTTTCTTTGTCCTCATAAATGGAGCAACATCCCCCTTTTTTCTCTCGGGTCATCGTCTCAGGCAAGGTTTCCCGCTTTCTCCCTTGTTATTTCTGCTAGTTTCTAAAGGTCTTAGTCGTGCTATCCTGGATGCTAGGAGGCGTGGGGTTTTCAGTGGGATTCAAATAGCCCATGATTTCCATATTACCCATCTTTTGTTTGTGGATGATGTTCTCATTTTCTGCTCAGGCACTGAACGTGATGCATTAAAGCTCAGGTATATTTTAGAGCTTTTCTCCAAAGCTACTGGGATGGAGATTAATATGGGAAAATCTACTCTTGCTACTCATTTGCTCAGTGAGGCGAAGGTGGTTGTTTTTCACCGGTCTTTCCCCTTTTTCCATCTGCAGCTCTGTGATGGTTTGAAATACTTGGGTTTTAACCTGAAACCTGATGATTACAGAATTGTGGACTGGAAGTGGCTGGTTGAGAAATTGGAAAAACGATTGAAGTGCTGGAGTCATCGTTGGCTCTCTCGGGCGGGTAGATTGGTTCTTGTTAAATCGGTGCTCGAAGCGATTCCTGTCTATTGGATGTCGCTCTCGTGGATCCCCAAGGGCATCCTCGAAACCATTCGTCGTCTTTGCTCTCGCTTTCTGTGGAATGGCAAAGTTGAAATTTTTGTTATGCCTTGGGTGCGTTGGAACAAGATTACATGTCTGAAGGCTCTGGGGGGGTGGGGCTTAAAGAATTTACACTTCTTCTCAAGGATTTGGCTGCCAAGGGAGGCTGGAGGTTGATCAAGAGCAATGGCCTCTGGGCTCGTTTAATTTTTAAAAAATACATTGCTCCTGATTCACTGGAGAATTAGATCAGAAGTGCGGACAGATCTCATTCGGGAGGGTCGATCATCCGGAAAGCTGTGGTCTCATCCTTTGATCTCATTAAGAGAGACTTGGTTTGGAATGTGGGAAATGGCCGTAGGGTTCGCATCGGACTGGATCCCTGGGTCGGATGTGAAAATCATCATAGGCTTCCGCTGGAGGTTGTGGAAAGCTTGAGACAATATGGCCTAATTTTTCTTCATCAGCTGGCGGCACTTGGGGATCGGGTTCCAGGTTTTCAAGATTTTCGTCCGGCCAATTCTTTCGATCTACCGGTGAATGTGGCACGATTGCTATCCAGGTACATCATATCACTCACTCGTGACCATATTTGTCTTGATGAGGACGAGGATGTGTTGGTTTGGGATGTGGATCCGGCCGGGGTTTATACACCCAAGAGAGGGTACTTGAAACTTTCTGAAGAACAGGATCCGGTTGAACTGGTCTGGTGGTGGAATTCTTTGTGGAAGATTAAGAGTCCACCAAAGACACGTTTGTTCATGTGGTGTGTGTTGGAGAACAAAGTTCCCACTTGGGACTTCCTACAGAAGAGAAACAAACATGGGTTGTTGGTGTATCCTGTGTAAAATGACTGGGGAGTCGGTTGAACATCTATTCCTTTTGTGTCCTTTTATCATTCTGGTGTGGTCTGAGTGCTCTTGCATGCTTAACTCTTCGTGTCCTTGGGAAGGGATAGCTGTGTCGACTGCGTGGAGGAATTGGTATGATAATCCCAGACTTAAAACTTTCAGAGCTCTTCCTCTGTTGGTTTTGTGGGGAGTGTGGCTCGCTCGAAATAATTGCTTATTCAATGATAAACCTGGAAATCCCGTGGTTACTGCAACTACATGGTGTGGCATGCTGTCCTCTTTCTGTGTCAATCCGGGTCCTCATCGGGTGCGGGACATTCAATCTGTGAACATTAATAAAACTCAGTCGTGGGGATTTTTTGATGGTGCGTCACAATTAAATCAGTGTGGGGGTGGAGCCATCTTGTACCTTGTTGAAAACCATTTTTTTGAGATGTCTTTGGGACTAGGGGCTGGGAGTAATAATGTTGTTGAACTACTGAACCTGAAATTTCTTGCTTCTTTTGCTGTGGAGAAGGGTTGCCGAAACATTGCAGTCTATGGGGACTCTTTGAATGTTGTCAATTGGATTTTTGGCACTCACTTATGTCAAAACCTTCGACTTGCAAACATTTTATCTTCCATTCGGGCAGTGTTGGGCACTTTTGATTCCTTTACTGGAATACATGTTTTCAGGGAAAATAACCAAGAGGCGGACAGGGTGTCAAAGGCCGGGTTGCAGTTGGCATGGGGTATATGGAAGATAAAGGAAGTCTTGGATGGGGANTTCAAATAGCCCATGATTTCCATATTACCCATCTTTTGTTTGTGGATGATGTTCTCATTTTCTTCTCGGGCACTAAACAGGATCCTCTAAAGCTCAAGAAGATTTTGGAGCTTTACTCCAAATTTACTGGGATGGAGATTAATATGAGAAAATCTACTCTTACTACTCATATGCTCAGTGAGGCGGAGGTGGCTATCTTTTGCCGGTCTTTACCTTTTTCCCACCTGCAGCTCCAGGATGGTTTGAAATATTTGGGTTTTAACCTGAAACCTAATGATTACAGAATTGTGGATTGGAAGTGGCTGGTCGAGAAATTGGAAAAAAGTTTGAAGTGCTGGAGTCACCGTTGGCTCTCTCGGGCGAGTAGATTGGTTCTGGTAAAATCGGTGCTC